>CAUYRT010102371.1:0-22226 GCA_963574885.1 Lepilemur ruficaudatus
AGGTGCCCCTTTCTTCCCTGCTTCATGCCTGTGCTCATGTTATTCCTTTCATAAGAGTACTTTTTCTCGGCCGGGCATGATGGCTCATGCCTGTAATCCTAGCACTCTGGGAGGCCGAGGCGGGAGGATCATTTGAGCTCAAGAATTCAAGACCAGCCTGAGCAAGAGCAAGACCCTGTCTCTACTAAAAATAGAAAGAAATTACTTGGACAGCTAAAAATATATATATATAAATTAGCCAGACATGGCGGCACATGCCTGTAGTCCCAGCTACTGGGGAGGCTGAGGCAGAAGGATTGCTTGAGCCCAGGAGTTTGAGGTTGCTGTGAGCTCGGCTGATGCCACGGCACTCTAGCCTGGGCAACAGAGTGAGACTCTGTCTCAAAAAAAAAAAAAAAAAAAAAATCCAGGGAAGAAATAGTCTCTTTGCTACTAGACATTGTTTTGTCCGCGTATCATACTTGCAGTTGTCATCTTGTGGCTCTGAGGCTGGCAAAGGAGAAAAAAGAAAAAGACGGAAAGCACCTAGGTTCTTCATTAAGTAATTGTGCAACTGAACTAACCAATGCCGGAAAACCAAAATTTTTTTTTTTTTAAGCCAGTTGCTAGTATGGTCATGAATATCAAGTGAAACCCAGTCAGCATAGCAGTGTGGTTGGTTTTTTGGGGGAGGGGTCAGTTGCTCAGGCGAAGGCTGGAGAAAGTGGATAATGAGGTACAAGCAAGGTTATGTGATTATGTGTTTGCCAAGTGCAATGGGCATATTTTACAAAGAAGTGATGATAGTTGTGGACCTGCCTCTTTCCCCTTTCCTCTCCCCTCACCCCTTTCCAATGCCCCCATCTTTTTCCTGTACTCCCACACCTTTCTCCTAACCCCTTCCCCTTTACTTTTCCTTATCCTATTTTCCTTGCCCCTTCCTCCTCTTCTTCCTATGAAGCTTTTTGAGTCTCAGTCTTCTTTGAGCTACCGTTTATTTGCATGCACTGCTTTATTCAATCCTTATAACAATCTGTCTAGTAGATACTAGTAATATTCTCTTTTTTTTAGTTGAGAGATTCGATTAAGCAATCTGCTGCTGGTCATACAGCTAAAAAGTGGCCAATGGGCATCCAGCTCAAGCCTCTGATCCCAAAGTCTGTGCTTTAACCACCATGCAGGAGTGAAAAGGACTCTTCCAAAAGAAAGACCATTTGCTAGCTCTCAGTGTTAAGCCAGTTAAGTTCATATATCCAACCGGTGAATAAGGATAAACAGGAAACTACAGTCAAGGCCTGTAATGCTTGTGGAGGCCAATATTGTAGCTTTAAAAGAATCAAATTTTAAGTCTTTATTTCCCTTTAAAACAAAAGAGATAAAAACCTGAACGTTTAAAACAAGATCAAGATTCCGATTTCTCTAACCAGTTCTTCACCTGTTAAATTAGCTTGTTCTGTAGAGACCTGATTATTTTGCCACAGCTTAGGTAGCTAGACAAGAGTAAAATTTCAGTCCCAGGGCCGGGCGCTGTGGCTCATGCCTGTAATCCTAGCACTCTGGGAGGCCAAGATGGGTGGATCGCTCAAGGTCAGGAGTTCAAAACCAGCCTGAGCAAGAGTGAGACCTTGTCTCTACTATAAATAGAAAGAAATTAATTGGACAACTAAAAATATATAGAAAAAAATTAGCCGGACATGGTGGCGCATGCCTGTAGTCCCAGCTACTTGGGAGGCTGAGGCAGAAGGATTGCTTGAGCGCAGGAGTTTGAGGTTGCTGTGAGCTGGGCTGACGCCACGGCACTCACTGTAGCCCTGGCAGCAGAGTGAGACTCTGTCTCAAAAAAAAAAAAAAAAAAAATTTCAGTCCCAGGGACTCTCATCCACCCCCACCTATAATGAGCTGCTAAAAGGGTGGCAACCACCTCTTTTATTTATCTTTTTTTCTAGAATATTTTATATCCACCAAGCTATGGCCAAGAGACCTAAGGGAATGAATCTTTGCTTATTAGCTTAGATGACTTTACTCCTAGTGTTCTGATGATGCAGTTGTTTAATGGGAGTCATATTTAGTTTTGACATCTATTTTTCTCTTCTAGGAGTAGGAAATTGGTCTCAGAAATGCTCATGGTATCTTCTGTCTATGGTGGTCTTATCAGTCTGTAACTCATTGGGACTCCTTAGGAATTCAAAGTTTTTGAACAGAGTGCCTTAAAGAGGAAAACGTTTTCTTTGTGATCTGATTTGGGTGTTGTTTAGGGAAAGTAAAATTTAGTTTGGAGGTAGGCAGTCCTCTTGTCCCGAGGCGTTTACAGTTTTTGAATATTCACTTCTACTTATTTAAAAGACTTAGAGGAAAACAGCTATACCTACTCTTTTTATTATGTTAATTAATTTACATACCAACTGGAATTGTTTATATAGGAGATTTTGACTGTGGTATTGTTTGCCTAAGGAAAAAAACATGATAACAATCTTGTCATGCAATATTTACAGTCTGCAAGCAGTATATATTTAGAGAATCTTGCTAAAATACTGCATGACAGGAAATTTCAATAAGCATGTTTAAATGAATTCTAACAAACCAGACAGAGAGGAAATATGCCTCTCTGGTTCCGAAACATTTATCTCCCTGGGTGGAAAAGGGTAGGGTAAGCCTTTGAATGATAGATAGATCAAGAGAAAAATGCACATTAATCTGTGGTATAATGTGTTCCCTAAATGTCTTAATTGCTTTTAAAGCCATGTAAATAAATAACATCGAAGGATGTGAATTAATATCCGAAGAAAATTACTTTCCTATCGAAGGGCTCTTATTTCAAATAATATTTATAAGGCACTGCAAATAATATTCGGGCTAGAATTAAGAAACCTGCAGTTGGGAAACCTGAATTTACCAACTGTTAAGGTAGGAATATTTTTGTTAATTTTGTTTTTCTAGGAGGCTTATCCTTGCCCTAGGTATTCACATGTTATTTTACAAAGGAAGGAAGAATCAACCTTCCCAGGGAGGGGACCAGCTTTAGAAGAATCCCAGGGGATTTTGGATTGCTAAATCTTATTGGCAATTACAGTACTTTAAAGCTAGGAATTGAACCTGAAAATAAATTCAGCATACCCTTAGTTTCATTTCCGAACAGAACATTTTATGTTTTATAGAGAGAGGTTGAAAAAAAGTTTGTTTTAAATGAGCATCAGTTTTATGAATTAAAAGTGACTGTGTCTGGTCATAATGTTTCTTACTCTCCCTTCAAATAGTTAAAACAGAAATCAACAAGCTTATTACCATTTTGGAGAAGTTTTAATATTGAATTTTTTAAATTTAGTTTTTATTTGATTCATAAAACTCAGCTTATTCTCTCAATCTTGCCCCCAGGGGTGACCCGCTCCATATTCCTCCCCAACATATGAAGGTTCTGTGGTATTTTAAAATTTGACCATGATTCATGATGAGAAATACATTTTACATTGTGACCCAGTATATAAAATACATGTAACCACATACATACATACATGAAACATTAGTTTCATGGAACAAAATTCACAGTGTGTGTAGTGCTATCATTTTAATGATAGTGATGACCCACAAAATTGATTTCATGGCCCACTAATGAGTTAGAACCAACAGTTTGATAAAACACTATCTAGACTCTGAGAAATAACAGAATTGAACAAACTCATTCTTGTTCACTTTCAGGAATCCTGAAGCTTAAGTAACACCTTCCTTCCTTTGCATTTTCCCCCAGGTTTTTGTACCTAATCATTTATTCCTCCCAACATTATATTCAGACCTGGGATTTTACAGGTTGAAAGATAGGCAATTAAAAAAAAAGGGACTATACATTTTAGAGCCATAGCAAGATTGAGAGGAAGATACAGAGATTTCCCATATACCCCTTACCCTCACACACACATGGCCTCCCACATTATCATGATGCCTCATCAGAGTGGTACATTTGTTACAGTTGATGAACCTATGATAGTTCTCCTTTATCAGTTACCTGAGGTCAATTGTAGTCCAAAAATATTAAATGGAAAATTTCAGAAATAAACAATTCGTAAGTTTTAAATTGCATGTTGTTCCAAATAGCATGATGAAATCTTGTGCCGTCTGTCCTGTCCTGACCAGGACGTTAATCATCCATTTGTCCAGTATATCCACGCTGTATACGCTCCCTGCCTGTTAGTCACGTAGGTCTTGGTTATCAGATTGACTGTCCAAGTGTCATGGTGCTTGTATGCAACTAACACTTATTTTACTTAATAATGGCCCCAAAGTGCAAGAATAGTGATGCTGGCAATTTAGATATGCCAAGTAGATGCTGTAAAGTGCTTCCTTTAAGTGGAAAGGTGAAAGTTCTCAGCTTAATAAGGAAAGAAAAAAATCGTATGTTGAGGTCGCTAAGATCTATGGTAAGAGTGAAACTTCTATTTGTGAAATTGTGAAGAAGGAAAAGGAAATTCATGTGTAGAATACATAGGATTTGACATTTTCCATGGTTTCAGGCATCCACTTGAGGTCTTGGAATGTATCCCCCCTCTGATAAATGAGAACTACTGTACATTGACAAATCATTATCACCCAAACTCCATAGTTTACATTAGGGTTCACGCTTAGTGTTGTACATTCTATTGATTTGGACAAAATGTGTAATGACATGTATCCGTCATTATAGTATTATGCAGAGTATTTTCACTGCCTTAAACATTCTCTGAGGCCGGGCGAGGTAGCTCACGCCTGTAAACCTAGTACTCTGGGAAGCTGAGGCGGGAGGATTGCTCAGGGTCAGGAGTTCCAAACCAGCTTGAGCAAGAGCGAGATCCTGTCTCTACTAAAAATAGAAAGAAATTAATTGGACAACTAAAAATATATAGAAAAAAAATTAGCTGGACATGGTGGCACATGCCTGTAGTCCCAGCTACTTGGGAGGCTGAGGCAGAAGGATTGCTTGAGCCTAGGAGTTTGAGGTTGCTGTGAGCTGGGCTGATGCCACGGCACTCACTCTAGCCTTGGCAACAGAGTGAGACACTGTCTCAAAAAAAAAAAAAAAATTCTCTGTGTTCTGCCTATTCATTCTCCCCACCCAAAACCTGGTAACTACTTATCTTTTTACTGTCTCCATAATTTTGCTTCGTAAGGCAATTTTTATCATAGCTAGCTTCAGGAGTCAAGGAAGTTGCAGGCAAGGGAGTGTCTCATTGAATAAATAACGTATTAAGAAGTGAAACAGCTGTAACTTGAATATGACTAACAGATTCTTGCTGGGTACACTTTAAGCCTATTGTAGAGGTGTTCTTTTATTGTAGATGTACTCACTTTATCTTGTAGGTGAGTCTTTAGAATGTTCCTCTAAATTCATTAATGAGAATATATTTATTAAATGTTAGAATACATTTAATATTTCTAAGTGGTCCTGCTTTTTAAGCACAGTTTATGGCTATTTAAAAGACTTCGTTTTTTAAAAATTCACAAATTTTCTCTGATTCATAAATCCTTTTGTATTATAGCAAATAGCACTAGAATGTCAACTCCCGGAAAGCAGGGATTATTGCCTGTTTCGTTCACTGGTGTATCCTTGACCTGACCCATGGAACACTACCTGGCATATAACTGGTGCTCATTAAATATTTGTTCAATCAAGCTAGACATAGTGTTTCCTAAAGGTTTCCCAAACTGGGACACACCTGTATTCATACAGTATGGAAGGTCAATACACAGCTTTGCTGGTCAAAATATCTTATCACATTATCTAGAAGATCTTTGAGCCAAGATCACATTTAAAAGTAACCTCATTAACTTAAATTGTTGCTTTAAGTGAAGCAATTAATGCAGGGAAACAAAAAACAAATAACCAGCGGGAGACAAAAGAAATTCTGATATGAATAATAATATCAACCATTTATTGAGTGCTTAATAGCTGCACTGGGAGGGAGGAATATTGTCATTCAGTTCTCACAAAACTGAGAAGTAGATACTATTTTTAGCCTCTTGTTGAAGAAATTGAGATTTGGAGGGCTTAAGTAAATTGCTCAAGGTTACATTGCTGGTAAGTAATTAAACTGGAATTTGAACCCAGGTCCAAGGTTTTAACCATTATAGTACTTGAAGTTGAAGCTTATTGAGACACAGAAGTCAACTTATATACTACAAATTGAAATCCATGTATTTGGCATTTTTTTTCATTCATTCATTTAAGCAAAGGGATTGAGAACCAACTACACACCAGGTATTAGGTATATAGTGGTAACCAAACAGATGTGGTCCCACTATCATGATCATAGGGTCTGATGGAGCAGACAGATAATAAGCAAGTAGAGAAACAGAAAAGTACAAAATGTGATAAAGGAGAAATATAGTGTTATTATGAAAAATACAGTTAACCTTTGCTATCCATGGAGGATTGGTTCCAGGGAGGATTTGTTCTCCCCCCGCTGCCACCCCCCCGATTTAGGTCCCCCAAAATCCATGGATGCTCAAGTCCTTTATATAAAATGGCATAAGATTTGCATGTAACTTATTCATGTCCTCTCATATACTTTAAATCATCTTTAGATTATTTTTAATGTATAATAGAATGTAAATGCCATGTAAATAACTATTATATTGTTTAGGGAATAATGACAAGACAAAAAAATCTGTACATGTTCAGTATAAATGCAATTTTGTAAAAATTTTTTTCTGAGACAGAGTCTCACTCTGTTGCCCGGGCTAGAGTGCCATGGCATCAGCCTAGCTCACAGCAACCTCAAACTCCTGGGCTCAAGTGATCCTCCTGCCTCAGCCCCCTAAGTAGCTGGGACTACAGGCATGCACTGCCATGCCTGGCTAATTTTTTATATATATTTTTAGCTGTCTAAGTAATTTCTATTTTTAGTAGAGACAGGGTCTTGCTCTTGCTCAGGCAGGTCTCAAACTCCTGAACTCAAACGAAAATACGGAGAGCTGACTGTAATAGCTGGGAAGCCTAAGGTAACATATTTTAAGATGAAGTTACCTGGTGGTTCTTAAAAGATCTGAAGGATGCCAGCCTTTTTAAGAACACAGATAGTCAGTTGAGGAAGGTGAGAGGTGGGCCACTGTTCTAGGTAGTGGGATGGCCTCTACAAAAGCCCTAGGCAAAAAAAACTTGGCTAGTCGGGCTGGAGCTGGAGCTTTGTGATTAAATCGTAGGGGAACAGGAAATTACGATAAAGAAGTTGGCTGTGGCCGGTTGTACAGAGTCTTGTAGACCATGGAAAGGTGTTTGAATTTTGTTATAATTATAAAGGGATATCCATCTCATATAGGTCCTTCTGGTAGCACATTGGTCTTTCACTAACAATGAAAGATTCTTTTTTTTTTTTTTTTTTTTTAGACAGAGTCTCACTCTGCTGCCCAGGCTAGAGTGCCGTGGCGTCAGCCTAGCTCACAGCAACCTCAAACTCCTGGGCTCAAGTGATCCTACTGCCTCAGCCTCCCGAGTAGCTGGGACTACAGGCATGTGCCACCATGCCCGGCTAATTTTTTGTATATATTTTTAGTTGGCCAATTAATTTCTTTCTGTTTATAGTAGAGACGAGGTCTTGCTCTTGCTCAGGCTGGTTTCGAACTCCTGACCTTGAGCAATCCACCCGCCTCGGCCTCCCAGAGTGCTAGGATTACAGGCTGAGCCACTGCATCCAGCCAATGAAAGATTCTTAATGGGAATACTTGGTAAACCTATTGCATCAAATGAAATTTCAGTGTCTAATTAATTAGCATGTGTTAACTATGGTGTATCCCTTTACTATTATCCAGCATTCTAACACCTTTTCAAGAATGCATATATTTTCTTTGGTAATCTCTTCTTTGAAAATGCCCAGTTCACCACACACACACAAAAAGACAACTATGTGAGGAAAGTAATATGTTAATTAGTTTGACTCTAGTAATCATTTCACTATGTATATGTATATCAAAACATCTTATTGTACATTTTAACTATATAGAATATTATTATAAGGGAAAAAGTATCTGGTGTTTTATTTTTATTTATTTTGAAGCTAGTCAAATGATGGTGTTTTATTTTATTTCCATACTCTCTATCCCTGTAATACGTTGGTTGGTATTTAGAAAACATCTATTAAAGTCTTCCTAAATGACTCAAATATAATTCATAACCTAATGAACTTGTAGACTAGTAGCAGAATTAAGATACATAAAATGATAGTAAGCTCTATTGGCAAGTAACACTATCACAAAAAAAAAAAAAAAAAAAAAAACAGTCAGCAAACACTAATCCTAAACCAGGGTTTCTAGGAGTTATGTTCTAATATGTAAAATATTTTTTAAAGGACTTAAAAATGTAAATTGGAAATACTGTTTCTTTTGTCTTTTATATCAAAGTTTTAACTTGTTGACATTTACCAATATCAAACTAGGTTCAGTACGGACTGGTCTTATAGGAATGGAAAAATAAGCTTTCTTGGAGATGGCATACAAAGAAGAGGGTTAGCCTTGTACATACAATTATAGATGTGTGTACTTAAGGCCAGCTATAAGATAGAATACTAATGTTACTAATTATATAAATGTTTTCCCAATTTCAAATATGTTTCTCTAAGGTGTAACAAAACTTTCATTATCCTACATATATGTATAAATATGTGTATGTATAAATATGTGTATATACATATTTTAAATCTTGCTTATTATTTTGGACCAAAGAAATAGATCCTCAAAACTAGTCCAATAGCTGATAATATAGAGCTGTTGGTAACTGTTTTTGATGGTTGTAAATAATGAATATTATAATTTAAATAGCTTTTTTCTTTCTCCCCATCTTTTCTTTGTGGTACCATGTATCATTTCTGAGTTCTAGTCTGTAAAGTATTACGTAAAGTAATACGTAAAGTATTACGAAGTATTACAAAATTTGAGATATGTTATAGATAAGTAGAAAATCGGTCCAATTATTACACTTTATACTCACATGTAACTTGTGACTCTAATTAGCACTGGCTCGATTACCCACTTTTCTATAACTTATTTTTGGAGGCTGTTGTCTAAAATAAGAGCCAGCTTCAAATAATGACAGTTTCTCATCCTTAAGGATGACCAAAAGAATGTGCTTTAGTCTGCAAAGGCCTTTGCAAACAGAATTCTAAAAATGTTTCGAGCATTTGCAAATAAGTATATAACCTTCCAAGATGATCTCTCAGATAGACGACACTCATCTGGACAGAGAACAGCTTTAAGCAACACTGATTTTCTATATCTGTCTGTGAACAATTTCCCACATAAACATAATGTATGTTACTGACATTTAAGTGTATCTACATCCACCCTGCCCCAATCACGTTCTCTGAGCTGTAGTACGCAGTTGGTCTTTGAACTCTCAGGACATCCGAACTCTGGCCATCTGCTCTCATCCTCAGAGCTCTTTATTTTGCAGTCCTAAATTGAGTGAGTTTTGCAATGGGTGTACTCTACTGTAGCCTCTTTATACCATTTATCCTGTGTTCTGGCAAACCCTTAATTGCTGACAAAAGATATACATGAACAGTACTTTGTTACAAAGTAACAAAGGAAGGGCATCATACTGGGTGTTAAAATGCATTTTCAAGGCAGATTGAGGTGTCTTCAAGTGAAGGGTAGGGGAAAAAAGAGTCAGGAACAGCCAGGAGGCCTTTAAAGATTGGTGGAACCCTTTGACATTATGAAGGGCATAATAAACATTACTGAAGTCTAGGAGGATTGACCGATAATTGTAGGAATGGTGGCAGAAGGTGACTGTTACCAAGGGATGCAGTGACTTCAGGGGATTTGAAGAGAACAATGGTGACTTACAAAGCATCTCCACAGGGGCTATGCTAAAACAACTACACATAGACTGATTTAGTTTGCACACCTATTTCAGGAATGCAACCCACCCCCCTTCTAGGACTAAACAGGATATTCATGCCATTAGCCTTTACTCTTACAGAAAAACCTAATAATAGTCTGTGATATGGGGTGGGGAAGGGGCCCAGATTTGCCATTTTCCCTAACAGGGCAAAAATTTATAATTTGTGCTTTCTTTTGCTTTGTTATCTTAAAACAGTACTCTCCCAAGTGGAGGTAGGTGTGACCAAGGTAGATGAAGTGTTCTGAGAGGCGAGTAGGGGATTCCAGGGATCTTTGATTGTTTTGCTTGCTTCTAGCTTACTGTAAGATTGTTGCAGTTAGCATTTGTTGGGTTAAGTGAATTTATAGATTATAATATATAGTTAAAATAATCTTACAAATTGTACATACAACTTAAGCCTGAAAAGATTCCTGCAAAGAAATTTTGTTTTGGAGATAGTACTAAAATAATAAATGGCAGAGCTGACTCCTCTCCCTCCCTAATAGAGTTCTTCCTTAGCCACATAAGACGAAAACAATGATGATCTAATTACAGCTCTTCTTTGGCACATTGCAAAAAAAAGCCACAATGCAATGGTGATGTAATTAGATCTGACAAGATATTGCCAAAAACTCAAAATTATCAAGAAAGAATTTTTTTTTTAATTTTAATTTTTTTAGAGAGACAGAGTCTCAATCCATTGCCCAGGCTGGAGTGCAGTGGCAAGATCATAGCTCAGTGCAGCCTCAGACTCCTGGGCTCAAGGGATTCTCCCACCTCAGCCTTCTGAGTAGCTGAAACTACAGGCGCACACCACCATGACCGGCTAATTTTTTAATTTTTTATAGAGTTGGGGTCTTGCTCTTGCTCAGGCTGGTCTCGAACTACTGAGTTCAAGCAATCCTCCTGCCTCAGCTTCCCAAAGTGCTAGGATTACAGGTATGAACTACTGCACCTGTCCCCTAATAATCCTTAATATTGCACCTCTGTTTAATGAATAAACTGTTATTGATGTGGCCATAACCTATCTATCCTTAATCCTGCTTCCCTGCCTTTTCCTCCTTTTGCCTTTTTATTTCATTTTAAAATCTGTGTGGTTTTCTCTGTCCAGCATGTTTACACAGACTGTTAAAATTACCTATGTTTCAAATTACAGCTTCCTAGGAAAGCTAAATGCTTCTATTATTAGCAATGTCTATACAGAAAGCCTGGATATAAAAGATAATGTAAAAGGAATAACTGTAGTGTAGGGCATAGACATTTTTAATTTTTAATTAAACTTTTAATAGAAATAGTATGCAGTGGTGGTTATTAGAGATGTTGAAGTTAACCAGGTACTTACTAATTGTATGCTCTGGGAAAATTACTTAAACCGTCTGAAATTTCAATGTCCTCATCTCAATAGCATCAAGTTCTTAGGTATTTATTAGAATTTGCTTTGTAACCTAGTACCTGGTCATTTTTGTTGTCGTTGTTGTCAGATGTTCCATATGTGCTTAAAAAGAATGTGTATTATTTAACTACTGAATTCAGAATTCTATCATTAGCTCAGCCATATAAATTACATTGTTCAAAAACCCCCCCTTTCTATAGCTATACATATCTGTATCCTTATACTGATCGATCATTGCTGAAAGAAGTGAGTTATAATCTCACATCATAATGGTAGATTTGATAGTTTCTCATTCTGTGCATTTTGCTTCTGGTATTTTGAGGCTGTTTTTAGGTCCATATAAATTCAGAATTGTTAGAGCTTCATGGTGAATTTTTTTTTTGTCATTATGTAGTGGTTCTCCTTGTACATATGCATATTTACCTTAAGGTCTATCTTAAATAATATTGATAGTCTACATCTGCTTTCCTTTGGTAAGAATTTGAATGGAATAACTTTTTTTCTTTCCTTTCCTTTCAGCTTTTCTATGATCTGTTCTAATATTTTAGGGTTTCTGTTATAAATGGTATGCATGTTTTATTTTATTAATTCAATGTTAGTTTCTGTTTTTTTACCTGGCAAATTTAGTTGATTTTTGTTAATTTGAGTTGTTGATATTTATTGTCCTCATCTCATTTTGTGCTTCCTAGTTACCCAAGCTCTTCTTTGTTCCTTCTCCTTGTCTGGATCTTTTTCGGCATTCTGTTGCATTGCTTAAGTTTTCTTTTTCTGTTTTGTTTGAGACAGAGTCTCTATTGCCCTGGCTAGAGTGCCCTGGCATCAGCCTAGCTCACAGCAACCTCAAACTCCTGGGCTCAAGCGATCCTCCTGCCTCAGCCTCCTGAGTAGCTGGGACTACAGGCATGCGCCACCATGCCCAGCTAATTTTTTTCTATATATTTTTAGCTGTCCAGCTAATTTCTTTCTATTTTTTTTAGTACAGACTTGCTCTTGCTCAGGCTGGTCTCGAACTCCTGAGCTCAAAGGACCCGCCTGCCTCGGCCTCCCAGAGTGCTAGGATTATAGGCGTGAGACACCGCGCCTGGCCTGCTTAAGTTTTCTGTATTCCTTTTTCCTTTCCCTCTCTGTTGCTTTATTTATTTATTTATTTATTTAATCAACAGATAACAATTGTATATATTTATGGTATACAACATGATGTTTTGAAATATGTGTATATTGTGGAATGGCTAAATGAAGCTAATTAATATATTCATTACCTTTGAATTTTGAGAATTTTTATCATGAAAGGATATTAATTTTGTCATATGTTTTTCCTGCACTTATTGAAATGATCATATGGCTTTGGTCCTTCATTCTGTTAAGGTGGTGTATCACATTTGTTTATTTATTTGTTTTGAGACAGAGTCTCACTCTCTGAGACTGTCTCAGTTTGTGACTGTTTCAGTTTTCCTCTTACTATTGATTTCTAGTTTCATACAATTGTAGTTGGGAAAGATGCTTGATATGATTTCAGTCTTCTTAATTTGTTAACATTTGTTTTGTGGCCTCATATATCATTTATCCTCAAGAATGCTTCATGTACATTTCAGAAGACTATGTATTCTGCTGCTGTTGCATGCAATGTTCTGTACGTGTCTGCTAGTTCCATTTGGTCTTTTGTGCAATTCAAGCTCAATGTTTCCTTGTTAATTTTGTTTGGATGACGTATTCATTGTTGAAAGTGGTGCATTGACATCTCCTACTACTATTGTATTGCTGTCTATTTCTCCCTTCAGATCCATTAATATTTGCTTTATATATTTAGGAGCTCCAATGTTGAGTGCATATATATTTGCAATTTTATATCCTCTTGATGAATTGACCCCTTTATCATTGTGTAATGACCTTTGTCTCTTGTTGCAGTTTTCAACTTAAAGTCTATTTTGTTTTGTCTAATATGAGGATAGTCACATTCTGCTCTCTTTTGAGTTCTATTTGTATGGAATATCTTTTTCCATCCTTTTACTTTCACTCTATGTATGTCCTTTAAGGTGGAGAAAATCCTTTATAAGCAGTATATATTAATTGTTTGGTCTTGTTTTTATTGTTGTTGTTGTTGTTTATCCATTCAGCCACTCTATGTCTTTTGACTGAGGAATTTCATTCATTTATAGTCAAGATAATTATTAATAGATAAGGACTTGTTACTGCCATTGTGTTGTTTCATGGTTGTTTTAGATCCTTTGTTGTTTTCATGTTCTCTTTCTTTGTGATTAGATGATTTTCTGTAGTGGTATGCTTTGATTCCTTACTTTTTATTTTGTGCATATCTATTATAGATTTTTGCTTTGTGGTTACTATGAAGCTCACATAAAACATCCTGTGGCCATATCAGTTATTTTAACCTGAGAGCAGTTTACCCTTGAGTACATTAAAACACTCTACACTTTTACTTGCCTCCACCCCCACATAAAAATATTTTATTTTTGATGTCACAATTTACATATTTTTATGTTGTATATCCCTTATCATATTATTGTAGCTATTGTTATTTTTAATAGTTTTGTCTTTTTTTTCTTTTTTTTTTTTAAAAGCATTTGTTAGCATTTAATGAACCTCCTTCCATGTGGCTTCAAGCCACCAGGACACAAGCCCCCCCAACACTCTTAATCCTCTCCTCAGCTCTTCTGCTGAAGAATTTGGGCTTCACAATGACTGGCTGCTTTGGGAACTTTCCCTTCCCCAGAACTTTGCAGTAGCCAGATCGTACCACATCAATGATGGGAGCAACTCCAGTCTTGTTTTTGGCAGCATTTACCTGGGTCTGCTCACTGACCAATGTCCACAATTTATCAAGGTTGACAGTTGGGCAAAAGCTCTGGTTCCTCGTTAAGTGGTAATGCTTCATACCATCTTTCCCAGAGTAACCTGAGTGATATTTGTAGGAGTTAATCCTGTGGCGATGCATGCCACTAGCATTACCCTGGCCTCCTGGGTGCTTTTGGTGTTTGCTGATGCAGCTGTGGTCGTGGCTCACATGGCCCCGAAGCTTCCGGGTCTTCCTCAGTGTGGATGGCATGTTGGTAGCTGAGACAAAAGAAGACAATAGTTTTGTCTTTTAACTTTCATACTAAAGGTATCAATGATTTACACACCACGGTGACCAGTATTAGAATTTTCTGAATTTGACTATGTACTTACTTTTACCAGTGAGTTTTATACTTTTGTATCTTGTCAAATTACTAATTAGTGTCTTTTTCTTTCAGTTTGAAGAACTACCTTTAGAATATGTTGTAGGCAGGTCTAGTAGTGATGAACTCCCACAGCTTTTGTTTATCTGGGAAAATCGTTGCTTATCTCTCCATTATTTATTTATTTATTTAAAAAGACACTCTATCGCTGGGCGCGGTGACTCACGCCTATAATCTTAGCACTCTGGGAGGCCGAGGTGGGGGGATCGCTCAAGTTCAGGAGTTTGAAATCAGCCTGAGCAAAAGCGAGATCTCGTCTCTACTAAAAATAGAAAGAAATTAATTGGCCAACTAAAAATACATAGAAAAAATTAGCTGGGCATGGTGGTGCATGCCTGTAGTCCCAGCTACTCGGGAGGCTGAGGCAGGAGGATTGCTTGAGCCCAAGAGTTTGAGGTTGCTGTGAGCTGGGCTGACGCCACGGCACTCACTCTATTCTGGGCAAAAGAGTGAGACTCTGTCTCAAAAAAAAAAAAAAACCCAAAAACAAAGACACTTTATCAAAATAATCTTCATTTTTGAAAGATAGCCTTGCTGAGTATAGTATTCTTGGTTGCCAGTTTTTTTTTTCTTTCAGTACTTTGAGTATATCATCTCACTCTCTATTGGCCTGCAAGGTTTCTATTGAGAAATCTGCTGATACTCTAGTGGGGGTTCCATTGTATGTAATAAGTTGATTTTCACTTGCTCCTTTCAAAATCTTCTCTGTCTGTCTTTGACTTTGGAGACTTTGATGATAATGTGTCTTGGTGAAGATCTCATTATATTTAATCTATTTGGTGTTCTTTGGGCTTCATGGATCTAGATGTTCAATTTTCTCTCAGATTTGTGAATTTTTCTGTCATTATTTCTTTAAATAAGCTTTTTGCCCTTTTCTCTTTCCCTGCTGCCTTGGGGCACCCATGAAATGTCTATTGGTTTGCTTGATGGTGTCCTATAATTCCTATAGACTTTCTTTACTCTTTTTCTTTTCTTTTTTTTGATTGTTTCTCTGACTGCATAATTTCAAATTACTTGTCTTTAGGCAAGAAAGAATTGATGATTCTTTCTTATTGATCAGGCCTACTGTTGATGCTCTTTGTGGAATTTGTCCGTTTAGTCATTGTGTTCCTTATCTCCAGAATTTCTATTTGGTTATTTTTTATGATTTTTTTCTCTTTGTTGTGCTTTTCATTTTGCTCATTATTTTCATGATTTTGTTTAGTTGTCTATCTGTGTTCTCTTATAAATCACTGAATTTTTTTGTTTGTTTTTGAGACAGGGTCTTGTTCTGTCACCCAGGCTGGAGTGCAGTGCCATGATCATAGCTCACTGCAGCCTTGAACTCCTGGGTTCAAGTGATCCTCCTGCCTCAGCTTCCCAAGTAGCTAGAACTATAGGCATGTGCTACCATACCTGCAAAATTTTAAATTTTTTGTAGAGATAGGGTCTTGCTATGTTGCCCAGACTGGTCCTGAACTTCTGGCCTCAACTGATCCTCTTGCCTTGGCCTCCCAAAATGCTGGGATTACAGGTGTGAGCCATTGTGGCTGGCCTCACTGAGCTTTTAAAAGACAATTATTTCATATTCTTTGTCAAGCAGTTTGTAAATCTTCATTTCTGTAGGGTCAGTTACTGGTGCTTTATTTTGTTTCTTTGGTGGTGTTTCCCTGATTGTCCATGATACTTGTAGCTGTGCATAGATGTCTGCTCATTTAAAGAAGTAAGGATTTATTCCAATCTTTGCAGACTGGCTTTGACAGGGCAAGTCCTTTACCAGTCAGCCCTCCCAGAGATTCAGGGCATACCATCTGGTGTGGTCTATAGGCAGGCTTGCTGCCAGATCTTTTGTGCAGTGTGGCCTGGTGCCTGGGTCAGCAGGTAGGTGGACCTTGTGCCTTAGTGCACTGGGGCAAGCCTAGATCTTGGGTCTGATGGGATGAGCCTGGATCCTGGGTCAATTGGGGCTGGTTTGGCACTGGGGTCCACTGGGGTAGAACTGTTGACTGGATCTGTTGAGCCTGGCCTGGATACTGGATCTGCAAAGGATACATGAAGCCTGTATCCATGGGGGCTGGCCTGAAACTTGAGTCCCCTGGGGCCAATCTGGCACTGAGGCAGGTCTTGAACCTGAGTCTACAGTAGCTGTCTAGGAACTGCATTGGGCCTAGCAGCTGTGTCCATGGGGATCGGCCTGGAGCCTGAGTCCACAGGGGTGGGCCTAGTTCCTAGATCTGCAGTAGCTGGCCTGGAGACTTGATCCACAAGGGCCATACTGGCTCTGGGGTCTACTGTGGTAGCCCTGAACCCTGAATCTGCTGGAGCTGGCCTGGGCCCTAGGTCCACTGGAGCTTTGGGCCCTGGGGACTGGCCTAGAGCTTGGATTCAGGGGATTGGCCTGAAGCCTGTGTCCATGGAGACTGGCTTTGAGGCTGGCTATGTGGGTGCTAGCCTGGAGGCAAGACCCATGATATCTGGCCTGGAGTCTGGGGCTATGCGGAATGGTTTGGCTCTGGGATGGCCTGGAATCTTGGTCTGTGGGGCTATGCCTGGGGCCTAGGGCCACTGGGGTCAGTCTAGAAACTGAGACCTCATGGGTGGTCTTGGAGGATAGGTCTGGAGGAGACTTTCCAGTGCTGAGGTCTGCTGGGCTTGGACCTTGGGTATACTGGTGTGAATGGCCACCAGAAATGGCCTGGAGCCTGTGTCCAAGGAGGCTGGCCTGGTTCTGGGCCAGTCTGAAGCCTAGGCTGAGCCTGTAGCCTGAGTCCTCAGGGGTCAGCCTGGAGCCTGGGAACACAGGGGCTGGCATGGCACTGTGTGAGCCTAGAACCTATATCCTCTAGGCTGGCCTGGGATGCTAGGTCTGAGGGTAGTGACTTGGTTCCTGAGGCCATAGGAGTGGGCCTGGAGCTGCTGAGTCTGTGATTGCTAACCTAGTGTTGAGATAGGCCTAAAGCCTAGGGTTGTATAGGTTGGCTGGGTATTGGGCCAGTCTGGAACCTGGGGAAGGCTGGAGGCTTAGCCTGTGGGGGCTGGCCTGCCACTTGGCAGGCCTGGAGCCTGTATCTTCAGGGGCTGGCCTTGAGCTGGGGTCTGTGGGCACCAACCTGGTGCATTAGTGGGGCTAGAGGTTAGCTTTGCCGGTGCCAACTTGGAGTCTGGGGCCATGAGCCTGACTTGGCGCTGGGATTGGCCTGGAGACTGTATCAGCAGGGGCTGCCCTAGCACTGGGGCAGGCCCAGAGGCTATATCTGTGGGGGTAGGCCTGGGTCCTGCAGCTGTGGGGACCAGCCTGGAGCTGGGGTCTGTGGGTGCCATCCTGGAGTATAAGGCTGCATGGGTAGTCCTGGAGGCTTGGGGCCATGGGAGCTGGCCCAGTGCTGGGTGTGTTCTGGAGCCTGGAACCTCTAAGACTGGCTGGGTGATGGGGCATACCTAGAGCCTCCCGCAGGCCTGAACCCTGAGTCTGTGGGGTTGGCCTAAGACCTGGGGTTGTGGGGACTAGCCTGATACTGGGGTTGGCCTGGAGCTTCTGTTCTCCCTTGGCTATAGGCCTGGAGTCTGGGGCAGTGGGGGCCTGCTGATGCTGGGTTTTACTGGGGTGGGCCCAGTATTGGTGTCTCAGGTAAAGTTCAGTGCTCACTTCCTTCTCCTTGTAGTATGTCTCCCCATCCTGTGCTGCCTGTGGTTGGGGGAGAGAGTAATGTAAACTGTCCTTCCTACCCTTTCTTCAGTATGTGTTTCTCAATTCTGTGATATACCCAGGTGCTGTAATCTCTCACCTGATTTCCTTAACTCTTATGACATTATTTTTGTACATAGATAATTGTTCAGATTGATGTTTCTGTGAGGAGATGGGTACTGGAAAGTCCTATTCTGCCGTCTTGCTGATGTCACCCCTGTTTGTTGCTTCAGAAATTATACATTCTGTTCTTTTAGTGGTTAGTTACATATTTTGTTGAAATTTTGATTATGAAATATTTTAAACATACAAAGAAATATGTATAATGTACACAAAAGTTATAAAGAATAATAAAATGAACATCTGTATAACCAACCCATAGCTTAAAAAAAATAGAACTTTAGCAACTCAATTAAAGCTTTCAATGTACCATTTCTTACCATCTTTGTTAGAAATAATTATAATTCTGAATATTTGTTCATATTTCCCTTGCTTTTATTTGTACTTTTATTATATATGTTATACATACACACACATGTGCACACACACACACTTTTACATGTTTTTGAACTTAAGTGGAATCATACTGTGTACATTCTTTTGCAACTTGCTTTTTTCCCCTTTTGCATTACTCATTATATTTGTGATATTTATTTGGGTTAATATGTATAGTTGTAATTCATTTATTATATACTCTTAAATTTTCCTGATCAATGTGTCTATACATTTATCAATTTTACTAGTCTTCTCAAAGAACCATCATTTGGTTTCATTGATTTTTCTCTATTTAATTAATTTTTCTCAGTTGTTATTACTTTCTTTTTTGCTTATTTTTAGATGTAATTTGCTCCTCTTTTTCTAGCTGAGGACATAGGAGGCTGAGGTCATTGATTTGAAATCTATCTTCCTTTATAATATAGATGTTTTAGGTCTATAAATTTTTCTCTGGGCATGACTTTAGCAGCATTCTACAAATTTTGAAATGTTATGTTTTTATTTTTATAATTCAAAATATTTTCTAAGTTCTCTTTTGATTTCTTTTTTGACCCATGGGTTATTTAGAGGCTTAGTTTTTAGAGTACTTGGAAATTTTAATTTTCTACAAGCTCTTATGTTATTGATTTCTTTTTTTTTTTTTTTTTTTTTGAGACAGAGTCTCACTCTGTTGCCCAGGCTAGAGTGCCGTGGCGTCGGCCCAGCCCACAGCAACCTCAAACTGCTGGGCTCAGGTGATCCTCCTGCCTCAGCCTCCCAAGTAGCTGGGACTACAGGCATGCACCAGTATGCCTGGCTAATTTTTTCTATATATTTTTAGTTGGCCAATTAATTTCTTTCTATTTTTAGTAGAGACGGGGGTCTCACTCTTGCTCAGGCTGGTTTAGAACTCCTGACCTTGAGCGATCCTCCCGCTTCGGCCTCCCAGAGTGCTAGGATTACAGGCGTGACCCACCACCCCGGCTTGATTTCTAATTTAATTCCACTTTGGTCACTTTGTGACTCCAATAATTTTAAATGTATTGAGACTTATTTTACTGGTCAGAATATGGTCTATTATTGTAAATGTGTTCTGTGTACACTTGAAAACACTGTGTATTTTGCTGTTGTTGGGTGAAGTGTTCTATAAATATCAAATAGGTCAGACTGGTTGATAGCGTTTTTCAATTCTTCTGCATATTTGCTGAGTTTCTGTATAGTTGCATTACTTTTGATATAGGAGTATTGAAATCTCTCACTATAATTGTGGATTTATCTACTTATAGTTCAATTATGTTTTCTTTCGTCTATTTTGAAACTTAGGTTATTAGATTCATAAATGTTTAGGATTTTTATGTCATCCTGATGAATCTTTATCTTTATGAAATATCCTTCTTTATCTCTAGTAATAGTCTTTGCTATGACAACTACTTTGATATTAGTATAGCCTCTCCAGTTTTCTTTTGATTAGCATTAGCATGGTATAACTTTTTCCATTTTTCTACTTGTAATCTATTTGTGTCTTTATATTTAAAGTGGCAGCACATAGTTTGTTCTTGCTTTTTTTTAACCCAATTTGGTAATATCTGCTTTTTAATTGGGAATATTTGCACCATTTAATGTGACTATTGGTTATGGTTAAGGTTAAATCTGCCATCTTGCTGTTTGTTCAATTTTTCTTTGTTTCCCTTTTCTCCTTCTTCTGACCTCTTTTGTACTGAGTACTTTTTATGATTCCATTTTATCTCCTATGTTGGCTTAATTAGTTATAACTTTTTTTTTTTTTTGAGACAGAGTCTCGCTCTGTTGCCTGGGCTAGAGTGCCGTGGCATCAGCCTAGCTCAGAGCAACCTCAAACTCCTGACCTTGAGCGATCCACCAGCCTCAGCCTCCCACAGTGCTAGGATTACAGGCGTGAGCCACCGCGCCCGGCCAGTTATAACTTTTTTTGTTGTCATTTTAGTTTTGCTTTAGAATTTGTAGTATAGATTTTTAATTTATCACATTCAAGTGATTTTATACTACTTCATATATAGTATAAATACCTTATAATAGTATATTTCTGTTTCTCCCTTCTATATTTCTTACTGATACTGTTTTCCTTCTGTCGGAAGGACATGCTTTAACATTTTTCTTATGTTGCTGGGCTGCTAGTGATGAATTCTTTCAACTTTTGTATGTCTGAAGAAATCTTTATGCCACCTATATTTTTAAAATACAGGTTTATTAAGTGATATATTTCACATATTTAAATTATATAATTCAATGGTTTTTAGTATGTTCACAGATATGTGCAACCATCACCACAGTCAATTTTAAAACATTTTTATCACTTCAAGAAGAAACTCTCTATCCTTTAGCTGTCACTCACTATCCCTGTTCTTTGCTCCACTCCAATCTCTAAGCAACCATTAAAGTACTTTCTGTCCTTATTTTTTTTTTTTTTTGGAGACAGAGTCTCACTCTGTTGCCTGGGCTAGAGTGCTGTGGCATCAGCCTAGCTCACAGCAACCTCAAACTCCTGGTCTCAAGCAATCCTTCTGCTTCAGCTCCCCGAATAGCTGGGACTACAGGCATGCGCCACCATGCCCGGCTAATTTTTTTCTATATTTTTAGTTGGCCAATTAATTTCTTTCTATTTTCAGTAGAGACAGGGTCTCACTCTTGCTCAGGCTGGTTTCGAACTCCTGACCTCGAGCGATCCACCTGCCTCGGCCTCCCAGAGTGTTAGGATTACAGGCGTGAGCCACCATACCCGGCCACTTTCTGTCCTTATATAATAGATTTCCCTATTCTAGACTTTTATCTTATCATATTATAACTGGCGTCTTTCACTTAGCATAATGTTTTCAAGATTCATCCATATTTTAGCATGTATTGGTGTCTTATTCCTTTTATGGGTAAATAATATTCCATTGTTTGTTTTTACTACATTTTGTTTATCCGGGCATCCTTTGGTGGAAATTTACGTTACTTCTACCTTTTGGCTCTGATGGATAGTCACCTTCATTTTTGAAAGATATTTTCCCTAGGTATAGAATTGTTTGGCAGGTTTTTCCCCCAGCACTTTATAAATTTTTTAGTTTTTCTATCTTCTCACTTGTGTTTGTCCTGATGAGAACCGTGCTGTCATTCTTAACTTTGTCCTCTGTGAATAATGTATCTTTTTTCTCTAACTGCTTTTAAGATTTTCTTTTTATCACTGGTTTTGAGCAATTTGATTATGATATACCTTGGTGTTGTTTTTCTGTGCTTGGGGTTCACTGAAATTCTTAGATCTGTGGGTTTATAGTTTACATCAAATTTGAGAAAATTTCAGCCTTTATTTCTTCAAATATTTTTCTGTCTCCCTCTTTCTTTTTTGGGAATTTTCAGTTACTGCTATAGTAGGCCACTTGCAGTTGTTTCACAAGCTATTGATATTATTATTTTTTTTTGAGACAGAGTCTCACTCTGTTGCCTGGGCTAGAGTGCCGTGGCGTCAGCCTAGCTCACAGCAACCTCGAACTGCTGGGCTCAAGCAATCCTTCTGCCTCAGCCTCCTGGGTAGCTGGGACTACAGGCATGCGCCACCATGCCTGGCTAATTTTTTCTATATATTTTTAGTTGGCCAATTAATTTCTTTCTATTTTTAGTAGAGAC
>CAUYRT010102374.1:0-23514 GCA_963574885.1 Lepilemur ruficaudatus
GAGTAGCTGGGACTACAGGCATGCGCCACCATGCCCGGCCAATTTTTTCTATATATATTTTTAGTTGGCCAATTAATTTATTTCTATTTTTGGTAGAGACGGGATCTCGCTCTTGCTCAGGCTGGTTTCGAACTCCTGACCTTGAGCAATCCGCCCACCTCGGCCTCCCAGAGTGCTAGGATTACAGGCGTGAGCCATCGCACCCGGCCCACCATCTGTCTTTTAAATGTCCCTATCACTTACGTTTTTCATGAATTCAGATGAGACTTTTTAATTCTCAAACCAGCCAGTTAATCCGCACTCTACACATTTTGTCTAGATTCTTCTTAAACACACCCTAGTGGAGGTCCCAGCTCCAAAAGACAAACTCAACCTCAAAAATTCCCATGGGCAGTGACTGAGGAAGCAACTTCTAAATGGTCCACAGATTATTCTAACTTTCCTGAAACTAAGGCATTGCTCCGACACAGACTCAGAAAACTCTTGACACCAAGGAAATGCTGTCTCTGCCTCAAGGGAAGTGAACATCTTCTGAAGAATCAGGCCCCTTAAGACCACTGGCCAGTTTCCGAGACACATTTCAGTAGTAAACTCATTATAAGAAACATTTAATTATAGAATTTGCAAACCAAGAGGGCTTATTTGAAAAACATAACTGAAAAACATTTTCAGAGTTTCCAAGATCTCAATCTTATGTCTCAGAGATTATTTCCCACATTACTTCTCTTGATTCAGTAAATGTGTTTTTTTCTTTATAACTGTCTCTGCTATATTTTTCCTCCCTTTAGCATAAGTCAACCTTTCCATTTATAAAGCCAACAGCTTCTGAGCAAACAAGTTATCCAGCCAATTAATATGAATGCAAGGGCTTTACAAATCCTGAATGGCTTTCAATAGTCAGAGATAGTCTCCTCAGCTAATATTAGACTATGTAGATGATAATATAATTCATTCTGCCATATGGCTTCCAAAATACTGGAGAAGGAAGGGATTCTTTGTCCTCTCAAGTTGGAGCTAACCTACAGCTTGATCTGCCTGGCCCATTGATTAATAATCTTGATAAATTTACCTCTACAGTCTGGAGAATTTCCTTCTAGTAAACTGTTGTGGCTGGCACATATTGAGATCCAAAATATGTAATTATATTTACAGATTTATTCCTGAGTACTTTGATATTCCTCTGTTTAGTCTTCTGAGATCTAACTAATCTTCTTAACACTGATACAATAATCACCAAATTTTTATACCAATATTGTAGAAAAATGAGATGTTTTGCAACTGTAGTCAAATTCATTAATAACTACAAATGATTTCTTTGTAAAGAAATACACAAAGGCTTTTGGTTCTCTTTAATTGAAATGTAAACTGTCAAAAAATTAGAAGTATTTATCATAAGGGACTAGTTGAGTAACGTATGACAAATGCAGTATGGTAACTGAAGCCATTAAAAAACATATTGTAGAATAGTATGTATTGGCATGGGAAAAAATCTTCACAATATACTACTTAGAGAAAACAGTCTTGCTATAAAATAAACCATTTTGTGAAAGAAAATATATACAGGAAAAAAGAAGAATGATATACATCAAAATATTAAGAGTTTTTGAGGATAGTGAGATTATACGCAATTTTTTCTTTTGCATTTCTAAATTTTTTAAAATTCTGCACTGGACATTTATTATTTTTATACTGTTTAAAATACCTTTTTTAAAAAGGAAAACAGCTCCCAAAGTATCTTTGCAAGTCATTTCCTATACTATTTCCATTACACTCTTTATTAGTAAAGGAAATGGAACATCTTTCCCCATAAAAGACTCTAAATTATGTTTTAGTATAAGGGAGGCAGTTTTTCCAGTTGGCTTTAAAAACAGCAAAAAGATTTACTGGGTCACTACCATGTGCCAGGTCTTCTCACATATTCTATTAAAAGTGAAACATTTAAGGATAGCCAGGGGAAACAAAACTGGCTGACAATATGTCTGCAGTAATATCATCTTATGATTTTAAAAAGACACACCACCACCACTTAGTACATAATTCAATTCAACTAACTTGTATTGAGGACTTACTAGGTGGGGGATCTTAGCAAGAGGGAAATATGGTGAATAGGGTCAAGCAAAGCTCGAACACAGGATCAAGAGGCAAGGTTGGTTCAGTGTCTCAGAATGGGGTTCCACAAATTAGCTGCATTGGAATTCCTTACAGCAGCAGTCTCCAACCTTCTTGGCACCAGGGAACGGTTTCATGGAAGACAATTTTTTCACTGCAGGGGGAGGGGGATGGTTTCGGGATCATTCAAGCACATTGCATTTATTGTCCACTTTATTTCTATTATTATTACATTGTAATGTATAATGAAATAAGTATACAACTCACCAAACTCACCATAATGCAGAATCTAATGCTGCCTCTGACAGGAGGCGGAGCTAAGGTGGTGATGAGAACAATGGGGAATGGCTGTAAATACAGATGAAGCTTTGCTTGGTCGCCCACTGCTCACCTCCTGCTGTGTGGCCCGGTTCCTAACATGCCATGGACTAGTACCAGTCCAACGCCTGGGATTTGGGGACCACAGCATTATGGTGTTGGTTAAAAATGCAAATTCCTAGGGCCTCTGAACCTACTGGTTTGGAGTCTCTGGAGATAAGACCCAGAAATTTACTTAAAAAGCATTTCAAAAAAAAAAAAAAAAAGCATTCCACATAATTACATAATTGCTATAAACAATAAAGTTTGAGAAACCTTAGTGTTTTGAAAGATCAAGCCAAGAGAGTAGGGTTAGAAAAAAATCATGAGTCCTGAATGCCAGGCTAAGGAATGAGTGAGTTCTATAGTAGAAAATTAGGGTGGGGGAAGAAGGGACTGGGTACCAGTCAGGAGTTTTGAGCTACAGAGCAGCATGTTTGAGATCTGTACTTTGGGTCAGTACTGCTCATCACAGTGTGGGTTGAAAAAGAGAAAAACTGGAAAAACTGGAGAATTAAGATAAATGATCCCTAATGTATTAAGCTTGCTAAGAGAAGAAAAAAGTGGTTCCTTCCCTGGTGCCAAAAGGAAGGGCAGAAGGGAGAAAGCTCATGAAAAGTTATTGATAAATAAATATGATAATTTGAATGAATTTTTGTTTTGGTTTTTTTTGTTTGTTTGTTTTGTTACAAGGTCTCACTCTGTTGCCCAGACTGGAGTGCAGTGGTGTGATCATAACTCACTGCAACCTCTAACTCCCAGGCTCAAGTGATCCTCTTGGCTCAGCCGCCCAAGTACCTGGAACTAGAGGTGTACACCACCACGCCCAGCTAATTTTTTTTTTTTTTGAGAATGCTGAAATGTTAAACTAAAAGAATACAGAAACAAAGGGGAAGATTTAGAGAAAACTTTCCAATGACACTTTAATGTCATTTAATTCATTCACTCATTCAACCACTGACTTGGTACTTACCATAGACCAAACACTGGTCTAGATGCTGAGTCAAAAAACAAATGAGAACCACTGAATTACACACTTTATACAAAAAATTTTATGGCATGTGAATTGTATCTCAATAAAGTTGTCATTAAAACAAAACAAATGAGATATTTTCCCTGTCCTTAAGGAGCTCAGAGAAGCAAACGGGAAACAGACAACTGCAATGCAGTGTGGTAAGTGTTAGGACCAAGATAAACAGGGTGGGCTATGAACACACAGAAGGAACATCTTAGCCACACCGGGGTCCAGAAGAACTAATTCGTGAATGAAGAGTAGAGGAAGTCAGGCAAGGGACTGCTGGAAATCAGGAAGAAGGCAAATCTGGTGAGCTCTTAAAGTAAAGACCTGAATGCCAGGAGAAAAATATGAGAGAGGAGGTCGGCCAAGACAGGTCATGAAGATCCCTTGTGCATTACAGCCTCACTACTCAAGGTATGATCCTCACTCAATCCAGCAGCACAGGCATCACCTGGGAGTTGTTAGAAATGAAGAGTCTTGTGCCCCACCACAGACCTGCTGAGTCAGAATCTTCATTTTAACGAGACTCCTAGGTGATTCAGATGAACACCAAACTTCGGGAAGCACTACACTAACAAATTTGTTCTTAGGACAAAATCCTACAGGGAATCATTGAGGAACTTCAAGCCAGAGAGTGGAATGATCAGATATGTGCATTACAAAGATCACCCTAAGCTGGGTGCTGTGGCTCAGGCCTGTAACCCTAGCACTCTGGGAGGCTGAGGCAGGAGGATCATTTGAGCTTAGGAGTTCAAAACCAGCCTGAGCAAGAGCGAGACCCCGTCTCTACTAAAAAAATAGAAAGAAATTAGCTGAACAACTAAAAATATATAGAAAAAATCAGCGGGGCATGATGGCACATGCCTGTAGTCACAGCTACTCAGGAGGCTGAGGCAGAAGAATTGCTTGAGCCCAGGAGTTAGAGGTTGCTGTGAGCTAGGCTGACACCACGGCACTCTGGCCTGGGCAACAGAGTGAGACTTTGTCTCAAAAAAATAAATAAAAAATAAAAACAAAGATCACCCTAGTAAAAGAATGAAAAACAGACTATAGGAAGTAAAACAAAGATTGCTTAAGAAGCTGTTTCAGGATCCAGGAAAGAAATAATAGGGGTACAAAATAGAGTAGGAACAGTACTCGGAAATGTAACTGATTCTAAGCTTTTGGTTTGGGTTAATGGAGGGGTATTGACACCATTCACCAGACAGGTAAAACAAATAACAACAGCAATTACAGTAGCTAATATTTCTTAAATATGTGCCAAGCATTATTCTAAGTGCTTTGTATGAGCTATCTCACTTAATTCTCATAACAACCATACGAAATACATATTATCATCCCATTGTACAGATGAGGAAACTAAGACACAGTGAAATTAATCAGGTAGGGTGGTAGAAGAGGGAAGGAGGAGATGACAAGTTTAATTTTGAGTATGCTCAGTTTGAGATGCTTGTGAAGATGCCCATAAGGCAGTTGTTTGTAGGGATCTAGATTTGTAGGGAGAGCAACTAGGCTGGAATCAGATTTGGAAGTCATCAGCACAGGGCTGGTACCTAACTATTTAGGAACAGATCAGGCCACAGTGGGAAGTCAAGGTCAGAACCTAGGAGCACCAACATCTAAGCTGTAATAGGAGCTAGGTAAGCTTCTGAAGAAGACCAGGCAGCCAGAGAGAAAGGAGAACGACAGCTTTAACAACAAGAATAGCAGCTAATATTTGTAAGAATGTACTATATACTGGTCAATATTTTAAGCATTTATAAAATATATTAAATAATTTAGTCATAATTAACTACATGAAGTAGGTATTATCACCATTATAAAGATGAGGAAATTGAGGCACAAAGAGGTTAAGTAACTTTCTCAGGGACACAAAGAAAATGAATAAGCAAAACCTGAATTAAACCAGGATCCAACTTCTAGGTGCAGAATCCATGCCCTTGACTGCTATGATGCACCACCTCTCTTTCAGGACACCGGGAGGAGTGGAAGCCAAGAAATGAAACAGTATAACAAGGCCCTCAGAATAGTGTCTGGCCCACAGTATGACCTCAGTAAATATTAATCATTATTATTTGATAATTATACTGTCATGGCCTCATGCATTTGCCCAAGCCACAGTTTTTAGAATAAAAGATGTAATGACTAAATAAGGTAAAAATCAACATTTTAGTAGAGGAAGAAAAGAAAAGAATGCTAAGTCTTCAATTCAGTTTCCTACACCTTTAACATCTAAGGCTCCACACTTCAACCCTCATCCAGGTTTGTGGCTACCACTATGACCCAAGTCCTTTGCAAGGGCTGCTGCACACAGCAATGATCTGAAGGCCTCACTAATTCCAAAACACCTTCTGAGTGCCATAAAGATCCTATTCTAGGGTGATACCTCTAGTGTCGAATGCATTTTGCTCCATTCTAATTGTTTTAAAGCAGGTTGATGCCGAAGGACTCTCAGGTTCTCGACCGCCCCCTGAAAACAAATGCATGGCCTACTCCAGACAAACGTTAGTTTGTTCTAATTAGGAGGACATATCTACAATGAAAGGGTAACATATTATCAGGTAATTTTCAAATTAAAATTATATCATTTATACCCTCAAGAAGAAGCTTCATGTTGTTTTCTCTTTTAAAAATTCTTTCTAATTCAGTTATTTTCTCTGGCACAGATTCATCCATGATCAAAAAGAGAGTGAATAAGAACAATAATAATGAAAATGGTCAGAAAAAAAATCAGTTTAGATTTCCAAAAGGTTAAATTTTTTAAATAAATTTATATATTTCTAATCTAGGAAGAGTTCTCAAAACAGAATAAAGGTATTATAAGATTGAATAGCAAAAAGCAGCTCCCAGAAGTGGGACATCTGGTCGCCCCAGCCTTGAGGCAATGCACATAAAAAGTGCTATTTTTAAAATGAAATGAATGTGAATACCCTATCCTGCATAAATATAAATGACAATTCTTGCCAGGAAGACTTACATTCTAAAATTGACTAAGCAAAGATTTACGTACAAAGATACTCAGCACAGTACATTGCTTCTAATAGTGAAAAATGCCCATGTAGCAAACTTTCTATAACCAAATGATGTATATTTATGCAGCCATTAACAATATTTTCAATGAATATTTATTGATATAAAAATCCTCACAATACCCAGTAAGTTTTAAAAATCATTAAAAATCATTTTAAAAATCACTGCCACTTATGAATATAGGTAAAAGACTTAAGGAAGTAAATCAAGAGTTGACAATGATTATCTCTGGGTGGTATAATTAATTTATTTTGACTTTCTTCCTTTATATGTTTCTGTATTATCCAAATTATCTACAATGTATCATTTCTATAAGCAGAAAAAAATGTTGCTTATAAGTCAATCATTTTTTATTAAAGTTTTCCCAATTAATCCTTCTTGCTGTTTTTAACTTTCCCACTTTTTCTTACCCTGGTCTAAACCTTAAGGTAGTGGTCTCAAGGGGGTGCCAGGGGACATCTGGCAATGTCTGCAGACAATATTGGTTGTCACAACTGGGGAAAGAGGGTGCTACTGGATCCAGTGGAAAAGGGTCAGGGATTTGGCTAATCATCCTACAATACACAGGCCAGCCCCCCACAAAAAGAGAATTACCCAGCCTACTATCAATAGTGCAGAGGTTGAGAAATTTTGGTTTAGGATAAAAAAATGAGTAAAACAGTAAGAGTGGGTTAAAATGCAGTATTAACTCTGAGGGGGTTCACTTTTTCATTTCTAAAATAAGAAATGTATATTCTGAGTTGATGAAAATTTAATACAGGTTTTGACCCAACTTCCTTATTAAGACAACATATTTCCCAATTTTATGGAAAATATCTCCAGAAATTCTACTCTTAAGCTAAGCGTGCCTCTTGTCAAACTAGAAGTAAGATTTTTCTCAGTTTAAGCATATAGAGACCAATCTTGTGTAAAAGTTAAGTACTGATAACCAAAATGTTTTAAAGTAAGATCATAAATATCGTGAAAGGAGTATCTAGTCATCTTATTATATGTACTCCAGTATGGTAAGCTGAAAAATTAAGGTGGAACTAGTCTAGTCTAACTAGTCTAAAAACTAGTCTAACACAAAAGCATTTAATTGTATGAAACAGATACATACATCCACAGAAAATGAGTTATGCAAACCTATACTAAATTACTTCTTATTATCATGTCAGATTCAGGGAGTGGTAACAAAGCCAAAGCACAAATGAAGTACCCTCCTCAATCTAAGTTATTAAATACCAATCCACTCTATAATAATTTATTTCATTCCATTATACGTATGAGTGTATATGTATGTATGGTTATGACAAATCACAACAGAGCATAAAGGGTGGGGAGATAAAATAGTAGTGGGATAAAGAAGATGACAAGATGGAAGGAAGAGAGCAGAAGAAGACAAAACACCACCAGAGATGAACAAGGGATTACTTAGACAGAAAAAAAAGAGGCAATAAGAAATTGTGCAATTTAGGCCAGGTGCGGTGGTGCATGCTTGTAGTCCTAGCTACTTGGGAGGCTGAGGTGGGAAGATCACTTGAGCCCAGGAGTTCAAGGTTACAGTAACTTCATGATCATGCCACTGTACTCCAGCCTAGGTGACAGAGTGAGACCCTAACTCTTCAAAAATAAAATAAATTTAATTTAAAAATAAAAAGAAATCATGCAACTTATTCCTGAGTGAAAATGAAGGACAAGGATAATGTATATAAGCAAGAATGTGAAGAAAATAAGGGGAAATAAAATACTAAGGAAATATAGTAGAAAGAGATCAGCAGGAAAGGTGATATGGGGTCTATAGCCCCTTTATTAGATCCAATAAAAATAATTTTCAAATCTTCAATCTCTGACATGCTATTAGTAACATTTGTTTGTATAGATTCTCCATCCCCCCGCTTTTTTGCAATTAAAAATGATCCGCTAGGGGAAAGATACCTAATGCCCTCCTGGTCACGCAAAACTCTCCCATTCTTCTGCTCAAAGATCAGAAAGGAGGGGTAGAATCCAATCACTGTCATTTTTGGTGACCTATTCACGGTGAACATCAATTGAGGTTAGTTGTTTCGTTTTGTCTAAACAGCACTATTCCTTCTGATGGGGAACGGCTCTTCAATCTCCATCCCAAGAGGTTGCAGTGGGACTATCAATTACAGTGTCCTGTCCTCCCTTTGGCCTCTGGGTTGAACACAGACTTTGCCACTCACGGTATTGCTCCCCCACTGCCTACAGGGAATAGTGAAAAGAGAGGGCACATGACTCCGAGCAAGAGCAACCAGAATTCCTCTATCAAGCTCTCTTCCTCCAGGCCCAGAGCTGAAAGATCATATGGTCTTCAAGTGCCACTGGCCATCTTTCATCCCAGAAAGAGCTGTCCTGAGAATGAAACCAATGTCAACACATGAGAGTCAGTGACAGGGTGCCCCAAAGACCATGTCTGAGACTTGATTCCAAACATGCCTAGACTTTTAGGTCATATAAGCAAATAAGACCCTTTCTGGGCCGGGCACAGTGGCTCATGTGTGTAATCCTAGCACTCTGGGAAGCCGAGGTGGGAGGATCGTTTGAGCTCAGGAGTTCGAGACCAGCCTGAGCAAGAGCAAGACCCCCGTCTCTACTAAAAAAATAGAAAGAAATTAGCTGGAAAACTAAAAATATATAGAAAAAAATCAGCCAAGCATGGTGGCGCATGCCTGTAGTCCCAGCTACTTGGGAGGCTGAGGCAGGAGGATCACTTGAGCCTAGGAGTTTGAGGTTGCTGTGAGCTAGGTTATTGCCATGGCACTCTAGCCCAAGTAACAGAGTGAGACTCTGTCTCAAAAAAAAAAAAAAAAAAAAAAAGACCCTTTCTGACTTTGAGTTGGGTTTCTGTTACTTCCAACTAAAACAGTTCTGGTTGGTAAACTGTTTAACACTGTTAAAGAGAGGTTTGGTAAGTCACTCTGTTAGAACTATCATCCGTGAATTACTCAGGCCCTTTCTACTTACATACTACATCTCAGCTGATACCATAATTTGAGGTAATGAGTTTCAAAAATATAAAACTTAATGTTTAAACTAGAAATTCATTTAAAATGACATGCATATAATTTATTTCAAGATCTAACAAGCATCCCTACTAAACTGAGATTTGATGTTTTAAACTTCTACTATTGATGTCAAATACTCCACCATAACCTCAGCTCACTTTCATCTTCCTAAACTGGAGTTATACCCTTTTAATCTCTCTAGCCTCTTCACTATCCTGATCATTTTATTTTTCCTAGTCTAAAATTTCTCTAGTTTTAGTGTGTATTTGTCAAGAAGTAGAAACCCTAACCACACATGCAGAATTCCTAGCCAGAACAATGTATGTTTTCGTACATGTGACCAAAGATAGACAAAACTTTGTTGTGTCCAGGCTCCCTCCAGTCTAGCACTTGGCTCACATTTTTGGCCACAGCAGCACATCAAGCCAAAGGAGGTAGATAGATGGTCCTCAGGAACACTTAGGAATGTATAATGTACTTCTCCCTTGATTTCAATCAAGTCTGGAGCCATTATTTTGAAATCAAAACATAATTACATCACCCCTATGTTCTACAACTGACAAAAAGCCTCCCTTGTACAAGATGTTTAATGCTAATGTCCGCTGAATAAGGAGAGTTCCAAGTGAAGAGAGCTTGGAAGAGAAATGGAGAATGCCCAAAGCATGAAGAAGCCATGGACAAGTTTCTGCTAAGCCTAAACTGTATCAATGCAAACTCAGACTGACATTACAACCAAGATAGATGGGGAAGAGGAACTGTTAAAGGGCAAACTTGACCAAAGGGTATTTTAGCACAAAAAAAAAAAAAAAAAAAAAACCTCTAAGGAACAAAGCATCAAAGCCAGACATCATTAATAAAGGCAAAGTGGTAAGTGTGTGAAGGAAAGATTCAATAAAAAAACCACCTAAATTCTTTTTCCATCCTCTCCCACCACCTACTGAAAATGAAACTCCATAGGAGTGATATCTAAGGCCAGGTCTTTGTATTAAGCATTTCTATTGGTTGGGCTAAGGTGGAACCATAGCATGCATTTTGGAAAAAACAAAAACAAAAAAACTCTTCCTTCTGCCATAATGGGCAAGCACAACTCCAGTTAACTCTTTGAATAAGTTGGAGAATCAAAGAAGCTAAGCACAAGGGAATTTTGGGGAATGATGGAGATGTTTCATATCTTGTTTGTGGTGGTGGTTACATGGCAGTATGTTTGTCAAAACTCATCAAACTATACACTTAAAATGAGTGAATTTTGGCTGGTCAGAGTACAGTGGTGTTACAACTAATTGATCACAACCAGTTACAGATTCCTTTGTTCCTTCTCCACTCCCAGTGCTTCACTTGACTAGCTTTTTAAAAAAAAAGAGTGAATATTTTATTGCATGTTAAATTATGACTCAGTGAAGTTGATGAGTGATTAGGGGGCAGTGCTAGAGGGAAAAAAAGGACAAACTCCCCAGGCAGACAAGTGGACGGTATTTGAGAAGACCACTGTAGGATGGAGGAGATGCCCATGGGGATGGGGTAGGAGAAGTGGAAGTGCATACACAGCATTTTGCCTAAGGCCAGATCTTATTCCATGGATAGCCAGAAGTTCATACTTCCAATAATATCTTGTATTAATACTTCACTAGGAATTGCCTAAAGCGGAGACAAATAAATTCTAGTCTATTCTCAGTGGGCTAAATGTCCCTCAACAGAGCTAAAATTCAGCATAAAATGAAAAACACAGAAGCTAAATTACTTTCTGAGGTAAAAAGTAAATAAAGTAAGAAGGATCGTCTCTCCTCTGCCACATGCTCCTATACAAAAGTTAGCATTCCCATTACCCATGCCCCGAAGTTGTAGTAAAATCCCTGGAAGCCCATTCGTTGACCTTCCTTCAGTTTTCCTTTACTTTAAAAAGCTAAAAAGTACCAAGAAGGTTTAAACCATTTATCTGGCAGCAGCAACTCTCATTAGAATTAGAACCTCTTTGTAATCTTTTAACCACTGGGCAATACACGGAACTTTCATACTTCAGGAGATAGTAAAAAATTTCAAGAGGAAATCGTGGGCGTTCTGCTTTGCTCAGTTTAAAGGAGTGTTTTTTAGTAGCTTTCAACTTCCAGAGTCAGTAAAAATTCATGATGAAATAGGAATTAACTTTCAGTTTCCAAGGCTGGAGCTACTGACATTAGATAATATTCCCTCTCCTTCCCATCCCACAGCTAATCCATCTCAGAGAATTGTCTCTCAGATTTGCCCCCCTCTCTCCCACACCTTCTGCCCGTGTCTACCAGACCCTCATCACTTCACATTTTGTTTCCTGAAAGTTCCCTTGTTCTCCTTGGCTCCCCGTTCTATTACTCATCCTGTTCAACATTCCTGAAAATGTGTTTACTTGTTTAACCACTTTTTTATACCCTGCTCCGTTCCTACAAGTGGACTAATCATCTCAAACCATTTTTTTCAATTTGTCCTTGTCCTGCTTAAGTATTCATTCATTCATTCAACAAATATTCAATGAACACCTATTCTATGTAAGACATTGCACTAGGCTCTATGGAAAGTGAACAAAACGGCATCTCAGGGGGTTTATGGTATTGTGGGATTGGTAAACATACACACAAATACAGTAATTATAATAAGATAAATTTGTACGAGTCAATAAGAGAGAGAAAAAAGTGATACTGGGCGTTCAGAATCTGAACTGTCAGCTAGATGTCAAGTGAAATTAGAATTGATACAGAAGAAATAGAATCTGAGAGACAAGAGAAAAGATGCTGAGGTCTCCAACCTGAGGGACTAGGACAATAGCAGTGTCATTTACAGGCCTAGGGACATCAGGAGGAAATATGAATGGAAGGGGCATGACAGAAGACTTGGGGACAGCTAATGTGCTTGCCAAACTCCACATCACAGCACATGACAAGAGACGAGATTTCTGTCCTGCTTTAAGATGGTAGAAGCAGTCTGAGAAATATAGCTTCAACACCAAAATATCAGAATTGCCAGAACTGACGATTTGAAGGGACAATGACATAGAGTATAAAAGTGGAACTATCTCAGAAAAAATCTAGGCCATGTGGCTCCTGTAGGTATAAGGGAATATGGTGGGAAAGGAAGGTTACAAATATATAGACTATTGGCCTAAACAGCTGTTTCATCCAGGAGAGTTTACATGGCTTTGCAAATGTGGGGTTTTAGACTGTTTTTGCACTGTTACAATATACAGCACCTTAACACATTATGAGGACCTCCTTTTTTTTTCCTTTTTTTGGCCTACTACACAAGCAGAGACGGGCCTCTTAATTAAACAGATTCAGGTAATCATGACCATCCCACAGAATTTATGGTGCTATCCATTGTGTCTGGGAACTTCATGTGAAGAGGACTAGCATGCCACTCATTACTTTGCTGCTGGTGATCCTTCTAGGTCTAATTGACAAACCCTGCTCCACAAATGCTGACTTGTCTTGTAGTAGCTAAAAGCACCTATGGGTAATATATGAGACAGATATACACTGTACTGCTGGCAAGTCAAGACTAGCAAATACTTTCAAAATAAGAAGCAATGAGATATTATAGCTGCCTTCAATTCTTTTGGGAGCAAGGCAGATGGACCTAAAAATAAATCAACATACAATTCTGCGAATATACTAAAAACCATTTAATAATATGCTTTTTTTAAGAGATAGGGTCTCGCTCCGTTGCCCAGGATGGAGTGCAGTGGCACAATCACAGAATCATTGCAGTCTTGAATTCTTGGGCTCAAGGGATCCTCCCACCTCAGCCTCACAAGTCGCTAGGACTACATATGCGTGCCACCACACCTGGCTAATTTTTTTTTAGAGATGGCATCTCGTTATGCTACCCAGGCTGGTCTCAAACTTCTATCCTCAAGCAGTCCTCCCACCTCAACCTCCCAAGTAACTGAGAAATAATATACTTTATTGGCGAATTATATCATATATGAATTATATCTTAATAAAACAGTTATTTAAAAAAAAATCAATAAACATATTTTAACCAAAATGCTAGTTTCCAGAAATGTTATATGCAAGGAACCTAGCTATTGACCTTAAAATATTTATACTGCTGGAAGATTTTATAAAATGGAAGCCCTGCGAAATTGGTGTGACAAAACCATTATAATTCTAGCTAAAAAGAAAAAAATTGAACAGTCTCCTGTCCTTCACTGTAATAGGAGCTGATCTGTATCACACATCAAAATCTGCCTTTAAGATCTGAATGACATTTTTTTAAAGGGCACTTTTCAGATTTAACCACAATGTTGAACACCATAATTATGGCATGTCACTAATACATCTTTCCTTGTAATCTACCCCAGAAATTCCCTCCCTGTAATCCTCTACCAGGGAAAGATCCTTGTGTTTATTCACTAATACTACTTTTAATGATTTCCCTCTTCCCCTAATAATCACTACCCCAGCTTTTATCTCTGAATCATTCCAACCTTTCCCATGTCGCAACCCATTCCCTAACTTCTACTAATAAATACCATACCTGCTGTCTGCTTGCTGTTGAGGTAACAGTAGGTTATTTATGCCTTTGTAGATTCAAAGTGGGTCAAAATATAAGAAGCAGACTGTAAACCCCTTGATAGATAGGACTATGTCTTATTCATTGTTAGAGCCGCTCAACATTAAGCAGAGTACCGGGTACACAGATGTCTGTAAATATTTCTGCCTGCCATTAAGCTAAGGCACATCACAAAAAGAATTAAGCAACAAATAACCAAGTGATGAGACTATTCTAAGGCATAAGTATATTCAGGAAAAAGCAGGGTAAGTCCCACCTTCAATCCTGATGTCTAAAACAGTTTGTCTTTATAATGACTAAACAGCAAATTTTAAAACAGACTGTGATAAAGCTATGACTGAAGGCCAGAACCTTACAACTGAAAAATCACAATATCTTTTCAATTTTTTCCTCCCAAATTGTTTTGGGAGGAAAAGAGTTGATACAAAATCCAACAACAGTTTATTATCCAATCAGTGTCTACTTAAGCAGCCTACGATTAGGTAGCTCAAAGATGGACTGCTCACCACTGAGGGGTTGGGGGAGTTAGTGGCTACACAAAGTGAAGAATGTTTACAGACTGATATTTCTTCAAGTGAAAGTAACTGATATTTCTTAGTATCTACCTCATAAGTTTATTATGAGGATTAAATGAGTTAGTACTTTTAAAACACATAGATCAACAGTACCTGGCACAAAGTAAGCACTACGTAACTGTTTGTTATAATAATAAAGTAACTTTTAATCAGTTTCCAATTATATTCATTCATACCTTAGAGATCTACAAAAGCCTAAAGAAATTACTAAGTTTAAAGAGAAGTTCCAATTATGCAGTTCTTAAATCTAAGGCTTGCAAGAAAGAGGTCCCAGAGAATGTTTAATGCAAGCTTTTCATTTCATGGTTGAAGGAATTAATCATATACCTCGTATCTGTAGAGAAATTCACAGGTTACAAAAAGCTTTCACAGCTATTATAAAGTTTGATCCTCACAAACAGCTTGTAACGAATGCAGGGCAAGTATAATTAACTCCATTTGCACATGTGGAAACTGAACCAGAGAGGTTAAGTGACTTGCCCAAGGTCACACAGTAAGTGAAAATGTCCAGGCTAGAATCCATGTCTCTTAATGCCCAGTCCAGACCTCTTTTCTCTGTAACATGCTGCAGCTTGATCCCTGGGATTACTTGAATCATATTTGGAATCAATGATTCCAGGAACCTAAATGAAGATTCTATTGCAAGTGCTAACTTGAAAAATAAGGCAATTCTGTTTACTGGAATTAGAGGTAATCAAGAGTTGGCAAAACGCTCACCTACACAGGAGCTACAGTGTAAAATGTCATGACTACACACATTCACACACTGCCCAAGACAAATTTTCAGAGCAGTCTTGAAAGGGACAGTTCTCCAAAATATGCCGTTCACAGATTACCAGACCCTGAGAATACTAGTGTCAGTTTAAGAAAGAAAAGGCTGCCACTTCCCTTCAACTAAACCCAGAAGAAAAAGGCTTGCCCTAGAGGATGGTGAAGACACGGAGCCTAATAAGGCTCTCCGGAATTACACGCAGGTTGCAAACTCCATCGACAAATGAGTACCGCCCATGCCAGCCGGGGAATCAGCTCGCGTTTATCCGGCGGCATCTTCCCCAGGGGCTCACCATCCCAGGGCAGCAATCTGAAACCAGGCAGCTAAAGGTGAAAATCACCTGGCCACCGTTTGCAGGAATCCGAATAACCTCACAGAGAGGTTGGCTGGCGGTCCAAGTGGCACCGCATGCCAACGCAGGACGTTATTTTAAGCGCGTTTCCCCACGAGAGAGATCATCGGGTCCACCAGATCATCACCTCCCACCAGCCGCGATTTTTCCTCGGCCAAACCGGGCGACTAGGCTGTCCGGCCCAGGCCAGCCCTACCAGAGACACACGGCGGCCCCCTTTCCACTCGTAAGCCTGCTCTGCCCCCAGCTCAAGGAGCGTGGCAGGGAGTCTGAGAGGCCCGGGAGACAGGCCTCCCTCGGCTGCCTTCATCATCAACGCCCCAAAGAGGAAGGTGCCGCCGCGAACGGCAGGCGCGCAGGGCCGAGGGTTTTGAAACGCCTGGAAGGGGTGGTGCCGGCGGGGCCTGCCGGGCCCCAGCGCGGCCGCCCCCTCCCCAGCCTGACAGCGGGCGGCGCGGCGCGGGCCCTCCCCAGGGCGCCGGCCCTCGGGCGCGTTACCTTTGTGTAGAGCTCCGACGCGGCCATGGCGGGCCCCGCGAGCCGACGCCCCCCGCCTGTGCGGAGGCCGCACCTCGCCTGGGCGGCCGCCCGCGCCGACTAGGAAGCGCCCGGCAGCGCCGGCAGGGAGCGGAGCAGGGCGGTGCCGGGCGGGGCGGGGTGGGGCGCCTCAGGCGCGGGCGGCCCGCGGGGGCCTCGCCATCACTCCCGGGCTCGCCGCGAGCCGCCGCGAGCGCTCCGCGTGCCCCGGCTCCTCGGGGTCGTCGCCGCCGCCGCCGCCGCAGCCACCTCGGCGGCCCGTGATGCTGCCGCCGCCGCCGCCGCCGCCCTGTGCATTGTGGGAGCGGGAGGAGGCTGCGCCCAAGCGCTGCCACCGCGGCTGCTCCGGGCTCTCTCGGGCTCACGCTGCCTCCCATCGGCTGCGGGCACCGAGCAGCATCAGCCCGGCAGCCTGCGCCGCCGCGGCTCAGACACCTGCACGGGACACCCGGCCCGGGGGCGGGGCGCAGCCCGGACGCCCCCACCCCGGAGCGAGTCCTGGACCATAGAGAAGAGCCCGACCCGAGGCAGGGACAGGGGCAGGGGCAGCATCAGCAGGGCTGTCACTGTGTCCAGGTGAACGACTAGGAGCTGCTGGGCTGCTTCTCCTTCCTCCCAAGCATTTCTAGGAAGCGGATTTAGGGCCAGAAAATAACCTAGAACTCCAGTATGGCCTTGTCAACAGCAGTGACCTGAAAGCTGGCCAGTGCAGGACCGGGAATTTGAGGTGAAGATGGATCGCTAAGGTCACTCCCAACACGCCAGCATCTGCAGCAGTCACATGATGCCAGAGCTTTAGGGGCTGGTTCTAAGCCACAGAAACTTAAGCGACCTTGAAACAAGATACCCCCAGGGGACAGCCCAGGTGTCTTTTTCCTAGACCCGTGCGTTTGCAGAGGTGCAGCTAACCTTCTGTCCCAGCTCTCTTTCCAGTCGTGTTCTCCCCTGGTGATTGTCGGCTTCATGGTGCCACCTGAAGCTGATCCAGATGCCACCTGAAAATACCAGGTATCGGTGGAAAATCTATACCTGCAATTTAACTCTGTATTAAAAGGTAAAAGCCCTCACTCTCTTAGCGGTTATCCCTGCACATCAAGCAGAGAAATGTGATCTTTCTACCCCCAACCCTATGCTGTCTTCACCCTCTACCTCCTCCCCACCCTGACTTTTGCTTCTGGATAAATAATCCTTATATATATATATATTTTTTAATCCCAGCCTCTTTTTGCTGTGCTCACTTCTCATTTCTTTGAACTGTAAGAGGTGCCGTGCCCAGTGCCTGTCATGGTAATCTGGGACCATTTCTATCAAGAACAACTCTCACAGCTGGGGCATGTGTATTTGAAGAAAGAGCATTCACTGAAAGGGAGAAGGGCCAGATCTCTCCTCCTCTTGCTCACTGGCCATCTCCTCAGAAATGCCAGAGGGAATGGCTACAGAGTCTAAAGTCCTACAGAATTGTCTCTGTTCCTTCCCATTCTAAAACCAAATTTCTTTCATGTTTCTCGGCCTCACCCTTTCTACACCCATACATAAAAAGAGAACACATGCATAGTCATGACCAGTGTGGAACGGAAAGAGCAGGGGACTGAGATTTTGGAGGCCTGGCTTCCACCCCTTGCAGTTTCTTCATGCCTTAGGTAAGCTGGTGACTACTCTGTTTTCTCATCCTTCAGAAAATACCTACCTCTGAGGACTTGACAAATGCTGAGTATACTCAGAAAAAGAGCCAAAAAACTGAACGTGTGCATGCTTTTTCTTAATGATGAGAGAAAAGGAAATTGGTACTCTCCTTTTATAATTCCTGAACACATGCATTCAACCACTCAAATATTTGGGGCCCTAGTAAGAGGAAGGTAGTGGGGATGAGGAGGAGAAGACCAGGTGTGTACTCCTGACCTTACCTTACCTCATTCAGAAAAAGAGCAGACTTAAAAGCTAGCAACAGGAAGCCCTGGTGGGGGCCTCTTCTACCTTACGTATATATTCTTAGTCCCAAGCACTTTGTCATTAGTGAAGTATGAAAACCAGCAACAGATACAATTTCCAATGGTTTAGGCTCAAAGAGTAGCTAGAGGAAAGTGTATTTTATTTTAAGTTGATAAAGTTCTCAGGTCCCTGGCCTGGGGGAGCTCACTGCAAGGGGTGGCTGCAGGGGTAGGGGAAGGGGCGGTCCATGCTGCATGGGCATATATAGTAGCAATTCTAATTCTGTAAGATTGGCCCAGTTCTAGAGGCAGAAGCAAACTGCTATTACTGGTTATAGTACATTAATTGACATTTATGCATCCTAATATTTAATATTTCAGAGGACTAGGTACTGGGCATCGGTGACATGTGAGTGGGTGGGGAAGAATTCTAAATAGCTCAGTGAGAGATCCAAATGGTGATACGGTGGGAGATCATTTATGATTGAAGGACACATAGAGATGCAGCATGAGGAAACTAAGCTATGAAGCAGGAAAACAAAAGTCACGAATAGAGTAAGGCTGACTGAAGAGATTTTTGACTGTTCACTGCCCCGACTCCAGCCAGCTATCCCAGCTCCCCTCACCTCTGAGTTTAGGGGGATTAAAAAAAAAGTGCTGTACTTAACTCAAAAGGTACAACATTTAATTCACTATCAAATAAATATGTGAAAACTTTATATCTAAACTGCATTATAAATGTAAACTATTATCATTACTGTTATTTTTATTCCCAGTGCCTATTATTCTAATTCTAGAGTCTAATCTTGTGTGTTCCAAAACGTCGGTCTGATCTCTGGTCCTTTGTTTTCCAGTCTTCTAGCCAATGTCCTGACTACCCGCTGTCTGGCCAGCTTCTGTAGCTCTCCCTAGCTCTACAGCACCTGATTCCTTCAATCAGTTGATTCTTCTGGATCTCGAAATGCTTCCAGCCCAACTCCATAGCACTTACCTGCTTTACGTTGCCTTGATCTTCCTGAATCACTCAATTTTATAATACGTACTAGCCCCTCTCATCCTGTACTTCCAATAACCACAGACACACTTGCCTTCCATGTGACAATGTTTTGTTTTTCTCCATTGTATGCTGTGATGGATGGAAGCTCTTGAGTAGTGAAAATGACTTAGATTCAAATGACCTAGATTCTAGTCCCAGTTCTAACCTGGAGCAAGTCAGGTGAGCTCTTTTTTTTTTTTCCTTTTAAATAAACTCTTTATTTTAGAACAATTTTAGATTTACAGAAAAATTGCAAAGATAATACAGAGTGGTCCCACATACTCTGCAACCAGTTTCCCCTATCATTAATATCCTATATTAGTATACTATATATACTTGTTACAATTAATCAACCAATAGTGATTCATTAATTAAACTCCATACTTTATTGAGGTTTCTGTAGTTTTACCCAGTGTCCTTTTTCTGTTTCAGGATCCTATCCAGGATACTGCGTTACATTTAGTCATCATGTCTCATTAGGATCTTCCTGGTTGACAGTTTCTCAGGCTTTCCTTGTTTTGGATGACAATTTTGGGGACTTACAGGTCAGGTATTTTGTAGAATGTGGCTCCACTGGGATTTGTCTTGACTAGACTGGAGTTATAGGTTTTTGTGAGGAAGAACACAGAGGTAAAGTACCATTTTCATCACATCATATCCAAGGTCATACTGTCAACATGATTTATCCCTATTGATATTGACCTTGATTATCTGGTTCAGGTAGTGTTTATCAGGTTTCTTCACCATGAAGTTGTTTTTCTCCTCCCGCGAAATTCATATGTTGAAGTCCTAATTCCTAGTACCTTAGAATGTGACTGTACTTGGAGATAAGGTCTTTTAAAGAGATAACTAAGTTAAAATGATGTCAATGGACTTAATTCAATATGCCTGGTATCCTTATAAAAACAGAAGATTAGTGGTGGCAGGGTCTGGGGAAGGGGCGGCAGCACCATGTCCAGCCTCGCAGATGGCAAGAAAAAACCCCTGAAACAGCCCAAGAAACAGACGAAGGAGAAGGACGAGGAAGATAAGACACTCAAGCAGAAACAAAAAGAGGAGCAAGAGAAACTCAGAGCTAAAAGCGAAGGCCGTGGGGAACGGTCCCCTGGCCACAGGTGGAATTAAGAAATCTGGCAAAAAGGAAGGTGTTCCTTGTGCCTAAGGCAATAGTGACTCTTGATTCCCATTTAAACGTCTGTATCCCCTGCCATAACATCTTTTGTCACCTATAGCTAAAATGAAGTGTCATCTTGAAGTCTATTGTACATTTAAGAATAAACTTTTGTAAAAAAAAAAAAAAAGAGAGAGAGACAATTAGGACACAGATATGTTCAGAGGGAAGACCGTGTGAACACGTAGGGAGAAGATGGCCATCTACAAGCCAAGGAGAGAGGCCTCAGAAAAAACCAACTCTACCAACCTCTTGACCTTGGAATTCTAGACTCCAGAATTGCAAGAATATAAATTTCTGTTGTTTAAACCACAGCTCTAGCAAATTGATACTATAGTCCCCTTTTCCATACTGTACTCTTTTGAAAGAAGTTACTATATGAAGCCCAAACTTAAGGAGCAGGAAGTTATGCTCCGCCTCTTTGAGGAAGAGCAACTACGTAAATTACTTAGAATTCTTCTGCATGGGAGATTTGTGTCATCTCCCCCATGTATTCATTCATTCAATCATTTATATCAGTATGGACTCATGTATATTTATACCTTGAGTTACAACCCAATACAACTTTATTTTGTTGCTCAAATTGTTGAAGCTTTGGCTATTGGGAGCTCTTTGAGTTGGTTCCTATATCCCTTTGACCTACCGCCATCATTGTGTTATTTTGTTTTGGATTACTTCCTTATTTTCTAGCGCTATGAGATGCCCCAGGCTCATTTTGTATATTTCCTCACCCAAATCCTAGAATCAACCATTTCTCTAAGAAGCCTTTCATTGGAGAATGGTATTAGAAACCAAGATTTGGGCCTCATTGCTACTGTGATATTGTTGCTTTTAGGCCCTATCAGCTACAGAGCAAGGAAATGCGTGTATACTAACCTGTGTATGTATACATATCTGTATGTAGCCACCTGTGTCTATATTAAGCTAAAAATGAGTTCACAATGTTTCCAACTCTAATTTATTACCACATAGATCATTCTAGCCTCCTCCCCTTGCTTTCGCTTTCTGTAAACTCACTCCAACAGTAACAAAAACTGACCCTTTTTATTTATGTATGTATTAATGTTTTTTAGAGACAGGGTCTCGCTCTGTTGCCCAGGCTGGAATGCAGTGGCACAATCACAGCTCACTGCAATCTCGAATTCCCAAGGTGAAGTGATCCTCCCAGCTCAGCCTCCCAAGTAGCTGGGACTATCGGTGCATACCACTGCACCTGGCTAATATTTTTTAAAGTTTATTTTAGAGATGGGGTCTCACTATGTTGCCCAGGCTGGGCTCAAACTCCTGGCCTCAAGCAATCCTCGCACCTCAGCCTCTCAAAGCACTGGGATTATAGGCATGAGCCTCCACATTTGGCCAAGCTTATCTTTTTTAATCAACAAAAAGTCAACTTCCATGTGTACTGTTATTGAGGGGTTCAAATAAGATAAATGAGGAAGTATATTGGAAACTGGACTGTGCTACACAATTTTAGGATATTATTAATTCAATTTTTAGTCCTACCTCTCCCAATTTACTCCCTGCCCTGGACTGCCTGACTCTGTTGTGTTGCAGGATCCACTGAAAGCAATATCAAGAATTGAGTGACTTCTGAAAGAGCATTTTTGATGGATAACAAAATGAACTTAGATGTTATCAAGAAAGGATAATAACTCAAAGATTAGAACTATAAAAATGTAGTGACCTATTTGGGTAATACAGTACTACCTGGCTGGGTAGTGCTCTGTAGAGCCTGTTTTAATGATGAAGGCAGGGCAAATCAAAATGAATAAGGAGATACTGGATTTTTATAACTCTCTGAAGTTCTCACACACTAAAATAGTTGACTGACAATACTGCAGTGTTATATGGAAGAGGTATATAGGAAGGTATGACACCTGTCATATTTATGTTTGCCTGTCATCTTTTCTATATTTTTGGAAAATTTCTACATTAGTCCTGCCCCCGATAAAAAAAAAAAAATCAGAGTGCAACAACATTGCAAGACCCTGTCTCTACAAAAAATTAAAAAAATTAGCTGTGCATGGTGGCACGTGCCTGTAGTCCCAGCTACTCAGGAGGCTAAGGCAGGATTACTTGAGCCCAGGTGTTGGAAGCTGCAGTGAGCTATGATGACTCTACTGCACTCTAGCCCTAGTGACAGAGTGAGACCCTGTCTCAAAAACAAAAAACTTAGGATTCAAAAGTGAGCAAATGTGAGGGAAACAGGTTCTGCCCAGAACTTCCATTTGCCAAGAAGCACAACAGCAGAGATGGGCAAGTTTTGGGGACAACAGTGGTTAACTAAAAGTCGGGCTCCTGGCTCTCAATGTTTGCTGGTGGCAATAGCAGCAACAGCAAGCAGTGGCAGTTTCCATTATCAGATCATTGCTGTAACAAGTTTCAGGGGTTGCTCCTGGAAGATTTACAAGGCTGTTTCTCCAGCCTTTCCAACAATTTTGTAAGTGATCTGGTAACTTTTGATAAATTCCTTTTCTGCTTAAATAAGTCAGAATTTTTGTGATTAAGAACCCTGACCATTATACAGTGGTATAGTAGGGGTGAACTATAATCTCAGGAATATAGATTTTTTTTCCAGAAAATATTTATTGGCCAGACACTGGGCTAAGTGCTAGGGCGAAATAATAAACTACCTGTCTTATAAGGGAGGTTAACTGAATGAAGATACTTAAAATGCGTTGCGATTAAGTGCTAAAACAGTGTTATATGGAAATGGTTATTGTCTTAGAGGATGGAAAAATTAACATGATGTGGGGCAGGGGAATATTCACTTTTCACAAAGATAATGTTTAAGTTCTAAAATACAAGTAGTAGCATATTAACAGATATCTCAAACTAAGATAATCCACAGATTAGGGAAAGACACGATGCATATGTAACTATCAAATACATATATATGTTTTTTTTTTGAGACAGAGTCTCGCTCTGTTGCCCGGGCTACAGTGCCATGGCATCAGCCTAGCTCACAGCAACCTCAAACTCCTGGGCTCAAGCAATCCTTCTGCCTCAGCCTCCCGAGTAGCTGGGACTACAGGCATGCGCCACCATGCCTGGCTAATTTTCTATATATTTTTAGTTGGCC
>CAUYRT010102376.1:0-11945 GCA_963574885.1 Lepilemur ruficaudatus
TCCAGTCTCTAAAGAAAATACAAAAAAAAAAAATAAAATTTAAAAATAGAAATATTGGGCCGGGCGCGGTGGCTCACACCTGCAATCCTAGCACTCTGGGAGGCCAAGGTGGGAGGATCGCTCAAGGTCAGGAGTTCAAGACCAGCCTGAGCAAGAGCGAGACCCCGTCTCTACTAAAAATAGAAAGAAATTAATTGGCCAACTAAAAATGTATAGAAAAAAATTAGCCGGGCATGGTGGCGCATGCCTGTAGTCCCAGCTACTCAGGAGGCTGAGGCAGAAGGATCGCTTGAGCCCAGGAGTTTGAAGTTGCTGTGAGCTAGGCTGACACCACAGCACTCTAGCCCGGGCAACAGAGTAAGACTCTGTTTCAGAAAAAAAAAAATAAAAATAAAAATATTAGTAATAAGAATAATAGCAAATAATAATAATGGATGACATTTATTGAGTTTCTACCAGAGCTATGATTCAATTTTAGTTTTTAAAATATCTATAATATTTCATTTAATATTATAAACATCCTAGGGAATGGATACAGTTATTAGTCCCCCCCACTTTTTTTTTGAGACAGAGTCTCACTTCGTTGTCCCAGCTAGAGTGCCGTGTTGTCAGCCTAGCTCACAGCAACCTCAAACTCCTGGGCTCAAGCGATCCTCCTGCCTCAGCCTCCCAAGTAGCTGTGACTACAGGTATGCGCCACCACACCCAGCTAATTTTTCTATTTTTAGTAGAGATGGGGTCTTGCTCTTGCTCAGGCTGGTCTCAAACTCCTGACCTCAAGTGATCCTCCCACCTCTGCCTCCCAGAGCGCTAGGATTACAGGCGTGAGACACCACACCTGGCCTATTAGTCCCTTTTGGTAGATGAGGAAATTCAAGTGCAGCAGGCTAAGTACTTTACCCAAATTCACAGATAGCACCCTTAATGGATAGTGTTATTATTAATACAGAAGATCATTAGGGTTGTTTTTTATAAGATCTGCTTTGCTCTATTGCTGCATAATAAAACATCCCAGTTTCTGTGGGTCAGGAATTCGGGAGCAGCTTGCCTGGGGTGGTTCCTGCTTAGGTGTCTCATGAGGTGGCAGCCAAGATGCCGGCCAGGGTGGTCGTTATTTGAAGGTTTCTCTGGGGTTGGAGGATTTACTACAGTAGGCTCACTCTCATAATTGGTGACCTCAGTTCCTCCCCATGTGGACTTCTTCATAAGGCTACTTGAGTGTCGTCATCACATGGTCATTGATGTCTCAAGAATCAATGATCCAAAAGAAAAAAGGTATATTCTACAATGTCTTTTATGATCCAGCCTCAGAAATCACATGGTGTCATTTCTTCAATATCCTGTTGGTGATACAGGTCTGCCATATTCGATGTGGGAGGGGCATGTACAAAGGTAAGGCTCATCGGTATCATCTTGGATACTGGCTGCACATGTCCCTTAATCTGGCCATGTGGCACTGAGTCACAGCACCTTTCAACAGTGCAGTCCAGCTTTCAGCTCATCTGACTTAACCCACAGATAGATTTTTAGAGACAGGCATGCACTCCGTACCCTGAAGGCAATGCTCTATTAATATTGCATCTGTCAACCAAGCTTTAGTCAATGTTGAGCATCAGGCAATTTGACATTACAATCCCCCGCAAGTTCCTTGAGGGCAATAAATATCTTTTGCTGGGTAAGGGTATCGAAGGCCCAGCGTAGCTGATCTCTGCCTACTTCTAAACTCCATCTCACGCCGCTCTCACTTCATTCACACACGTTCCAGCCTCACCTGCCTGTTCCCCACCTGAGAGCCCTTGAACTTGCAGTTCCCTCTGCCTGGAACGCTTTCCCTTGCTCCTCACACTCTTGCCCCCTTGGCTTCTTTTTACTCTAGGCTTCTGCTTAAACATCACCAACTCAGAGAGCATTTCCCTGCTCACTTGTCACTCAGAGGAAGCGATGGCCTCTTGTAATAGGCTACCCTGAGCTATGTCCTGCCACAAAGCAGGTGAAGAGGAATCTGCCCTGCCCAAGGACAGCAGCTCCATTAGCAGCTTCATGGGGAAGAAAAGGCACCATTTATTGTTTTTGTTATGAATAATACTAACAAAGACAATTATTGATACCATTCGTCAGTACCTAGCAGTTGTACCCTTGTCCTCATCTCCTTTAAGAATTCATGTGCATAAAGACATTAGTGAATAAAAGGGATTTTACCAAAGATGTCAAGGAAAGAATGAGAAAGAAACATCCCACCTATCCCCCCCACCAAAAAAAAATCTCCCTTAGATGGCCCTATTTGCCAAAGCAACTTTTTTCAGCAACTGCTCAGACATAGGGATATTTTATCCAGTGTTGTCCTGTTAAATGTTTAGCTCTTTGGGGTTGGGAAGGGCTGACTTACAGAGTTGCCAGTTTCTCACCGTGACTGATTTCACAGTACCAACATGACGTCTCTGAACACGGAGTTGGGATAAAAATGCCAACCATTAGCCCTTGACAGGCCCCAGCAGCCGGCTCCGAAACACCCTCGATACCGCTTCAGCACCAACTTCACTGACTCTTTTATTTTTTCCTCACAGATTTACCCATCTTCCAGCTCCTAATGGTCATACTTTGCATGTCCAAACTCTATTCAACTCTCAGAAAAACAAAGGGCCTTCAGTTAACAGAACTCATTCTCCCTAGAAGATATTTTGATAGCAGAACATGACTCTTGCGGTTTTAGCCACAAGCAGCACATCAAAGTATTTCTTCCAAACTCATTTATTAGATCATAAGAGGAATTTAAGAAAATGTTCCTTCCTCTGTTTCTATATATATGTGTATATATATATAGTCTCATTTATAATCTTCACAAGTGTTATTTGGGATATTATCCCAATTTTCTTATTAAGAAACTGAAGTTTAAGCCAGGCATGGTGGCACATGCATGTAGTCCCAGCTACTTGGGAGGCTGAGGCAGGAGGATCACTTGAGCTCTGGAATTCAAGGCTGTAGTGAGGTATGATTGTACCTGTGAATAGCCACTGCACTCTAGCCTGGGCAACATAGCGAGAACCCGTCTCTAATTAAAAAAAAAAAAAAAACACCCAAAAAACAACTGGAAGTTCAGGAAATTTAAGTGACTTGCCCAAATTCACTGAACTATGGAGTGGTATTAGTAGGATTTGAAGCTAGGGCCATCTGATTCCAAGTCTGGGCTCAGGACCCTTATTCTAGCCTACGTTATGTGTGCCTATCAACCCACGTTATGGCAGAAAGACCAGACAGAGAAGCCCTGATATAGATATTTCTCAATCAACCATGCAACCTTCCTCAGCACTATGATTGAACAAAGAAAGTGGGTTTTAAATAAGGGAATTCAGAAACATTTTCTTTTGTGCCCACCACGCACAAAACACAGAGTCAGGTAGAGAAGTAGATGTAAATCTGGGAGCTATGACTTTTTCAACATTTGTAGCAAAGCAACGAAATAAGTTGTTTTAAGCCGTGCCTCACAGGCAGACAACCCAGGTGGTAACTGCCAAACTCTACAAAGCTTCAATATACATTCCCCCTCGGGTGGGACCCTTAGAGAAGCACCTCACGCCACCTAAACTCAGTTTTTGGTGGCCAGCACCATCCACCCTCCCTTTAGTAACAGTGCCCATTTTGCTCTGGGAAACCTGGCCTCCCCAACTTTCAGTCCAGCTGCTTTAAATAGTGTCATTCCATGTCCTACTTCCAAAGAGTTCATATGAGGTAGATGTTATGGCACAGGAATCGCATCTCAATAAAGCTGTTACTTAAAAAAAAAATAAAAGAATTCCTGTGACTTAGTGTGGCTAATTAGAATATTACATTTTCCTGGCCACACGAATTTGTTCAGGGATAGTTATAAAACCCAATCAAATGAATGAAAAGAAATTAGACCTTTCCTGGAATTGTTGAAAGGCACACTTTAAAAATTTTTTTTTATTGAATTGAATCTGGGAAGCTGACACTGCCAGCAACCATCTTGTTACCGGATGGAACCGGAGAATAACACCAACCTTCTCAAAACCAGAAATTGAGGTGGTATTTCTGGATGACATTAACCTTCCTCCCAATCCAGTGAAGGGGAAGAAATGTAATTTCTTTTCTCAACCCTGGTAAGTTTGTAGCTGGCACATCTCCTTAACAAAAGAAAGATTGACAAGAGAAAAACAAATTTATTTATTTATTTATGTATTTATTCGAAATGGGGTCTTGCTGTGTTGCCCAGACCAGAGTGCTGTGACCCAAATCATAGCTCACTGCAACCTCAAACTCTTGGGCTCAAGTGATCCTCCTGCCTCAACCTCCCAAGTAGCTGGGACTATAGGTATGTGCCACCATGGCCAGCTAATTTTTCTGTAGAGACAGGGTCTCACTATGTTGCCCAGGCTGGTCTCAAACTCCTGGTCTCAAGCAATCCTCTTACCTCAGCCTCCCAAAGTGCTAGGATCATGGGTGTGAGCCAACACACCCATCTTGCATTTTAATTTTTAATGTGTGCTCTGCCCATCACACAGAAGAAATCTCTGTTTAAAAGTATCTCTCAAAATGGTGGCTTAGGATGCTGGCTTATATAGCATATGTAACAAAGAACAATACATTTAGAAGTGATAAGACAAAAGAACAAGCAGCATTAAGGTCCCAAAAGGTGGGAAGATTATGGGAAGGTAGTAAAGCCTGCTCATTATTCCTCTGGCCCAGTTGGCACCCGTCTCTGAGCTCTGATAAGCAAGTGATAATTCACATGTCTGGCTTTAGGTGGAGAGCGGAGGCAGAAGCCCTTTTGCATCTTTTTCACAGGAGTTGTTATGGCCTGCCATAGGTAAGAAAGGGCAGCACTTTTCCGTAACTGCTGTTTCCCAACTGTCGCTAGCTTAAAAATATTTATTTAAAGAGGCATATTTTGGGGTGAAATATTCTGGTTTTCTTCACTAGCCTTGGTTGAATCAAGATCTAGACTAAGATTTTTCAGTTACATAAGCCAGTAACATATCTTTTTTAAAAACTTAAGCCAATTTGGATTGCGTTTTCTGTTATTTGCAACTAAAAAGAAGTTCTAAATGATGAAGAAATTCATACCAGAATTGGACATGAAACACACTACATTGTAGAATCACTTAAGTTTAAAGGGAGTTTCAAGAAGAGTAAAGACCCCTCTGTGGTAGGCTCAAAGTTGGTAATCTAAATCCTACAAATGAAGGGGAACAGCTGGTCAAATGAGTACCATATATTTTATCTTGGAACGCAGACTATTTATTGACAAGGGATAGAATGTTAGAGACCAAGGTACAATAATGTCAGAATTTTAGAATGTGTTGACTATTTCTTGTGGCTTATGTCATGGCGCCCCAACAAGGAAGGCTTAGGTAGAAAGTGTCTCATCTGAAATCTAAGAGCTAGCATCAGTATTTTTAAATCTTTTCTGATCCCATAGGTCTCATTCAACTACCTCCCTAATGCACTTCTGCCTGACAAAATGGGCAATTAGCATCTACAAAACTGTGGCTGGAAGGCAGGCCTGGAGCAGATTGGCCTCACCTACCTGCCCCAGAACATCACTTTAAATTGCTTTAAGACAGATGCAGAGATGAAGGCCATTAAGCTAAGGGTTAGAAAAGAAAGGTGGAGCATTAGAGTCTGCTGCTAAGAAATAGAAGCCGGTATGTCCAGTTGTAGACTCTACTGGTTATCTGGCTTTGGTCAGTAGCCCAGAGAATTGCATGGAAGCAAGAGCTAACTGAAGCCCAAGCCCAAGTCTGGCAAAAAGAAAAAAAAAAAAAAGACTGGCAAATATTTCACTACTTCAAATACACTTGCCACACTACTGGTAGTAAGAAATTCACTGTGCTGGCAGTGTTGGGGAACTTGCTATTCCTGTCCAGATGTTTATGATGTGTACTATGGACTGGGGACCACTCTATTTTTTTTTTTAACCTATTCTTCCGTTTTCCCTAAAAGCGTTGACGGATGCCTGTAAAGAAAGCAGAAGATGACTGACACATCACTACACCACTTTTACTGCTGATTCTGTTCTCCAGGTACTTTGATACTGGGAATAGTGTTGCGTTTGTTTGGGTTATATGACTCTAAAAAAAATAGATTAGGGGTAATGCCTACAAAAGATAAAAGGGGACCAAGTAGGATTGGGCAGGGAAAGCCTTCAGTTGGCAATGCAGATTACACAAAGCCTCGGTCAGTGTAATGAGAGCTCTGTAGCAAAAATTGTGGTATAGTCATCTGCGTTGGACAGAAATGGCTGGGTACGAATAAGCCTGTCATGCTTAGTCATTGCCTGGGGGTTGCTTCTGCTGGAAAGCTGGGGTGGATCCCGAAGGTGCTGCCATGGAGGCTCTTAGCTAATTGCACTCCTCGCAGCTGGACAGCAAGTTCTCTCTTGAGAGCCCATCTGAGGGTTGTACTTCCATGGTGGCCACAGGTGTAGTGACCAGTTGATATGACTATGACAATCTGTGAAATCTGATTTTTCTCTTTTTTATTTTTATTTTTTTTCTTTCCAGTTACAACAACCAAAATGGTTCTCTCTTTACCCTTATACCTTGAGTATGCTGACATGTGTGTGAGTGTGTGTTATTTTTATCACTTGAATTGGGCTTTGCTAGATGATATAACATCACCCAGAGAATTTAGACATGTATTTCAGTGAAGTAACTAGACAGGACTTGGAGTTGTCCTATTTTAAGGATGGAGTGGTTGTGTTTTGGCTGCATATGGTATTTCGATATGAAAGTGTGGGCATGTTTTAAGGTATATAGTATGGGAAGGAGAGTGTGTGGGAATGGTGAGCAGCTAAAAGGATATATGTAGTGAAAATCCATTTTGCTACCCAGCATCCAGTCATCATTCTTCTAGCAAAGTACCCCACGTTTCCTCTGTGGAACCACCTTGTCCTACACAACCAGCCCAGATGCTCTAGAAAGCTCATGCCACCCTGGCCTCTCTGAATGGGCATGGCTCACCCAGGGCCAATCAGGAACTGCATTCACCGTGCCCCAGAGATTTTACAAGGATAGCGAGACTCAAGTCAGAGCCAGTGATTTGTGGTCAGACTTTTTTTTTTGAGATTATTGAGTAAAGAGTACATTTTTCTCTTTTTTCTGTGACTTGAACCTGGAAATTAGCCTGTAGGCTGACAGATATCTTGACATGTGGTGGTGTCTGAGAATGAAGTCAAGATGAAGGATACAGTTAAAAGATGGAGAGATACAGGTCCTGGGTGAAATCACTTGGGGCTCTAAATCCATTTTTGCCTGGAGCATGATCCACTCTAAGATTTAAACATTTCCTGTTTTACTTATGACAATTTGGTTAGTATATACACACACACACACACACACGTGTCATATACCGTGTATCTGCATCCCCAGATTCAACCAACAATAACAATTGTTATTGTTCAACAAAAACTATAAAAAGTAACAATACAACAATAAAAATAATACAAATAAAAAACAGTGTAACAACTATTTACGTAGCATTTACATTGTGTTAGTTATTATAAGTAATCTAGAGATGATTCAAAGTATAGGGGAGGCTGCATGTAGGTTATGTGCAAATACTACACCACTGTATAGAAGGGACTTGAGCATCTGAAGATTTTGATACCCTTGGGGGGTCCTAGAATCAATCTCCTAGGGATACCAGAGAGGACTGTGTGTGTGTGTGTGTGTGTGTGTGTGTGTGTATACACACACACATATGTACACATGTTGTTCCATTTGTATTTATTTCTGTATCTATTTCTACATACTAAGGACCATGAGTTCACACTGACATCATCAATTCAAATCTAATACCACACGGTTCATTCTTATTTTCTCTCTTTTCCTATATATAATTCTCTTATTTGAAGTAAGAAACTTCGTTCTCATTATCCTCAATATATTAACTTACTTGCTTAATTCTCCAGTATGTAACCAAACTCCCATTGTGGCCACCACACCTTCTCCCCTGCTTCCCCACTTGACATATGACACCCCATGTTGTGTCAGTCACCACCCTCTACTCCTTGGCAAACACCATTCTTACCCTGGTTGGGTTCTGACACTTTGTGCCAGGCTAGTATTGGTGCCATCCTATATGGATGCCCTCTTCACCCCACTCCAGCTTTGACATCCTCAGCTGGGTCCCCACTGCTCTGTGGTCAGTACTCCATACCATGGATATACGTAGTTTATTTAACCACTTGCCTATTGAAGCACACGTTGGTTATTTCCAGGGTGGGGCTATTACAAATAAAACTGCTGTGAGTATTTGTGTACATATTTTTGTGTAAACATAGATCTTCATTTGTGTGAACATAGATATTCTGGGATAAATATCCAGGAATGCAATTGTTAGGTCATAGGGTGAGGGAGGGTATGTTTAGTTTTTTAGGAACTGCCAAACTCTTTTCCAGAGTGGCTCTACCATTTTACATTCCTACAGTCTAATAGCTCGTTCACTAAATTGTTCAGGAAGGGCAGGGCAGCGGAGGAAAGGGAAGAAAAGGGAAAGTAAGGGAAGGAAAAGAGGAAAAGGAATAGTTGGTAATAAATTATTACCTATATTTAAGTCTTTGGTCTCTCTACTCTTTTCTTTTCATCTAGATTCTGTTTTCATACTATTTTCACATTATTTTAATTTTTATTGCTATGTAATATTTTCTTGTAAAAGTTTTTTTACCTGTACTTTTAAGCATTATTCTTTAATATTTTTTCCATTAAAATTTTTTAAAGTTAGGTTTATTTAGGTAGAATTTGTATACGGCAAAATTCACCATTTTTAATGTACAGTTCTAAGAGTTTTAACAAATGCGTATAGTCATATAACAACCACCTTATCAAGATACAGAATATTTTTAAAACCTTAAAATGTTCCCTCATGCCCCGTTACAGTCAATCCCTCCCTTACTCCCAATTCCTGTTAATCACTGATCTGTTTTCTGTCCCTATATTTTTACCTTTTTCAGAATGTCATACGAATGGAACCATAGAGTATGTAGCCAGTGAGTGTGGCTTCTTTCACGCAACATAACGCGTTTGAGACTCACCCATGTGGTTGCGTCTGTTGCTCATTCATTTTTTTGCTGAGTGATACTCCGTCTGTGTATGCATGTACCGAAGTTTATCTGTTCACCAGTTGAAGAACACTGGATTATTTTCCTGGCATTTTCGACACTGAATTTTATAAATATTTTCTGATTTCTACAAAAATTCCTTTATATGATTGTTTTCTCTTTTAATTTTATATTCCTTTTAATTTTCTAGCCACATCTGCCTTCCTGTTTCTAAGTATGTGTATGTTTCTCTTTATTGTTGTATTTGTCATTTATTTACTTTATTAGTTTCTTTTAAAAAAATCTTTTGATTTTGTTAAGTGTATTTAAATTTTTTAATTTACTTACATATGCTTCTAGTTTTATTTCACTCAAGATTTAAAAATTTTCTTTTCTAAGATCTTACATTGAATGTTAATTGTCTTTCTGTTAATAATTTAATGGCACGGGTTTTTTTTAGAAGAGTTTTTCTGCATTCATGGTTTTTGAGAAGTACAGTTGCCTGAGAATATCAAAATCTGCAGATGCTTAGGTCCCTTATATAAAATGGCATATTGCTTGATGACTTGGGATATAAAAAAAAATGGTGCATGTAAATTATGCATTTGTATATAACTTATGCATAGCCTCCTGCACACTTTATTTTGTTGTTAATTTTTAGAGATAGGGTCTCATTCTATTGCCTAGGCTGGAGCTCAGTGGCACAATCATAGCTCACTGTAGCCTCTAACTCCTGGGCTCAAGCGATCCTCCTGCCTCAGCCTCCCAAGTAGCTGGGGCTTCAGGTGTGCACCACTAGGCCCAGCTAATTTTTCTATTTTTTGTAGAAACAGGGTCTCTCTATGTTGCTCAGGCTGATCTCGAACTCCTGATCTCAAGGCCTCCCAAAGTGCTGTAATTAGAGGTATGAGCCACTGTGTCTGGCCCTCCTGCATACTTTAAATCATCTCGAGATTACTTATAATGCCTAATACAAAGTAAATACTATGTAAATATTTGTTATACTATATTTTAAAATTTATATTATAAATATTGTTTGTATTTTACTGTTTATTGTTATTTTTATTTATTTTTTAATATTTTTGATCCAGATTTGGTTGAATCTGTGGATTTGGAACCTGCAGATATGGAGGGATGATTATACTTTCATTATTATTTTTTAATTGACAAATAATAATAGTACATATTCATGGGGTGCATGGTGTTTTGATACATATAATGTACAGTGATTAGATCAGAGTAACTAGCATATCCATCATCTCAAAGATTTATCATTTATTTGTGATGGAAACATTTAATATCCTTTTTCTAGCTATTTGAAGCTATATAATACATTATTGTTAACTATAGTCATCCTGTAGTGCCACAGAACACTGGAATTTATTCCTCCACCTAGCTGTAATTTCGTATCCTTTTACAAATCTTACCCTATCCCTCCCTTCCCCCTCCCCCGCTACCCTTCCCACTTCTAGTATCCTGTACTTTTTACTTCTATGAGATCAACTTTTTTTTTTAGCTTCCACACATGAGTGAGAACATGATATTCAACTTTCCGTTTCTGGCTTATTCCACTTAACACATTGTCCTCTGGTTCCATCCATGTTGCTGTAAATGACAAAATTCCCTTCTTTTTGTGGCTGAATAGTATTCCATTGTGTATATCATTATTATTAGTTCTAACTAACTATTATTAGTTCTAACTATTATTAGTTCTATTATTGTGTTCTTGATTTTCTTCCCGATAAGTCTATTTTTAGAAGAATTAAGATTTGTCATGCAATTATTTTGTTTTATATTTTTGTTAATAATTTCTGTTTTTATCATAACTGAATGGTTTTATTTTTTTGCTCTCAGTGCTTAACAGGAATAACTGAGTGGTCTTGGAAACATTTTTTATTAATATATCATAGCTGTACATATGTGGGGGGTACATGTGATATTTTGATACCTATATACCTGTATACATCAAAACAGGGTAAATGGGATACCTATCACCTCCAATATTTATCTTTTCTTTGTGCTGGGAACATTATAATCCTTTTCTTCTAGCTATTTTGAAATATACAATAAATTATTAACTATAATTTCCCTATTGTACTATTGAATACTAGAACTTATTCCTTCTATTTGATTATATTTTTATAACCTTTAACCAACTTCTCTTCCTTCCCTGAGCCCCTTCCCTTCCCAGCCTCTGGTAACCACCATTGTACCCTCTGCCTCTCTGAGAGCCACTTTTTTAACTCCCACGTATGAGTGAGAACATGCGATATTTGTCTTTGTATACCAGATTATTTCACTTAAAATAATGATCACCAGTTCCATCCACGTTGCTGCAAATGACAGGATTTCATTCTTTCTATGGCGGAATATTATTCCATTGTGTGTCCATACCATGTTTTCTTTATCCATTCACCTGGTGGTGGACACTTAGATAGATCCCGTGTCTTGGCTATTGTGAATAGTGCTGCCATAAACATAGGAGGAGTGCAATTATCTCTTTGATATACTGATTTGCTTTCTTTTGGCTATATCCCCAGTGGTGGCATTTCCAGATCATATTGTAGTTCGTCTTTTTTTTTTTTATTTCAGAATGTTATGGGGGTACAAACGTTTTGGTTACCATAAATTGCTTTTGTACTGTTTGAGTCAAAGTTGTAAGTGTGCCTATCCCCCAGATCGTGTGCATTGTACCCATTAGGTGTGAGTTTACCCATTCCCTTTCCCCCTCCCACCTGCTTGATTTCCAATGAATGTTATTTCCATATGTGCACATGTGTTGATTGATTAGTTCAAATTTAATGGTGAATACATGTGGTGTTTGTTTTTCCATTCTTGTGATACTTCACTTAGAAGAATGGTCTCCAGTTCCATCCAGGTTAATACAAGA
>CAUYRT010102378.1:0-24577 GCA_963574885.1 Lepilemur ruficaudatus
CATTCTACTAAGCCAGGCTAATGGAAAGTAATCTTTCTCCTTCAGAGCTATTGCTCTGTGAAGTGCTTACCAAATAGGGTTTTTAAATAGCAGGAGAGCCAAACTCAATTTGGGAATTAATGTGTTTAAACCCAGCTGGAAACGTTCCTCTCCATTCCCAAGGCAGAAATTGGAATTAGAAATCCCCAGCTGGTTCCTGCCTCAGTGGGCTGGGGGCTGAGGAGAAGCCAGAAGTCACTGGGGTGTATCTCAGCAGAGTTGGGTTCTGGTAAGGCCACCTGGTGGCCTAGCCCCAAAGGTGTCCTTGCCAGAGCCTGTCAGCTCTTCTCTGTGACTGGCCTGAAGACCCCAGCCACCTGCAGTCACCTCTGGACAATGGGCCAGACCAAAGAAACAGCCAACCTGTGACAGCTGAGTTCATAAGGACAGGGCCTCAGAGGCAATGGAATATAGAGAAACCTCCCCTCCTTCCTTGTGGGCCAGTGGCCACCGTGGCTGTTGGCACTACGTCATTATCTCCAAGACATGCCAAGGCCGTGGGGCTCAGGCCCTTCCAATGGGAGGCTGCAGGTGGCTGTTGGGAGCTGAGAATGCCCCTCTCCCCGTAAGGCTGGTGGCCTGGGCCACACCAGGCCAACCTCTGCACCTGCCAACTCCCGCAGCAGGCTGAGAAGGGCCCGGGCCAGGATGGCACGGCAGCTGCCCCAGACAGAGGGAGGGGAGGTGGCTCAGAGACCCCTCCCAGCACCCAAACTTGTTTTCCCTGCAGGACCCCAGACTTTCCTGCCACGTAGGGGCTTCCTCCGCTGAAGCTCAGGCTAACTCCAGACTTCCTGTAACGGCACCAGACCAGTCTGGCTAAACTGTCACGTAACAAAGCTGTGAGCTGTTTTTCCTCCACCACGCATCCCCAAGTGGAAGGGCACGTAAACTGAGTATGCCCAGATGAAACAAGCATACAACTGTGGGCGGAACCTAAGTGCTTGGACTAAGGAGTGGGGACTGAATTAAGAAGCGTACACTGCCTGGGAGGACCCAGGATCCAATCAGATTGAGCCCTGGAGTCACCTCATGGCAGGACCCAATCAGATCATGCCTCCTGGCATCAACTCATTGCAAGATCCAGTCAGATCATGCCTCATTACCCTATGCTTATAAAACCAGCCCAACTCTCTTGTTCAAGGACACGGTGCTTTGGGAACTACCCCGTGTGCTTCTTACTTTTGCCGAGTAATGAAAAACCCCCTTGGTATAACCGACTTGGCTGTCTCCACTGACTTGATATCTGCCGAGCAAACGAGCCCCTGCACTGGGAGGTAACATTCCCCGTTACAGAATTGTGGAGGCACAGACTGAAACATCTACCGCTAACCTCCAATAAATGCCTCAACCATAGCAGGGGTCCCCAGCTCAGCTCCCGTATCTCAACCTTTGCACTTTTTTCTTTCTTTTTCAGAGCTTCTGTCTTCTCTCCACCCTCTCACCTCCCCAGCCGGGAGCCAGAATGCCCTTATCATCCGGCTGAGTGAAGCACCTGCCCCAGCTTTGGGGTATTGGAAGCAGAGGAAGTGGCATTCATGTCCTCAGGGAAGTAGAGAGTTATCAAGCAGAAAAATGATTGAATTCTTTTTGTGTGTGTCTTTTAAAACTGTACAAAATCACCTCCAAATTACGATGGCTGTCAGGAACTGGAGGGAAGAGGAAATTGAATATGTGCTTCTCTAAGTTCTGAGGTATCGATCGGGGATTAATAGAGGGAAATGGATAATAGCCTAATTGATCAGGTAATTTATATGCTCAATCACCAGGTTAGGGAGCCCCCACCCAGACCTGGCCTATTCCTGTGTTAGATCTGTTGAGATGTGAGATATTACAGTCTCTGTGCCATCTTGTGTTGGAGGACCCTCAGGTTTGATGATTTGCTGGAAGGACTCAGAACTCAGAAAAGCTGTTATACTCATGGGTATGATTTATTACAGCAAAAGGATACAGATGAAAATCAGGAAAGGAAAATGGGCCATAGAGTGGTGTTCAGGAGGAACCAGGCATGACCTTCCAGGTGTAGGTGTCCTCTCCCAGTGGGGTCACACGAGCAGGACTTAATTCTCCCTGCAACGAAGCATGACAACATGTATGAAGTATTGCCAATCAGGGAAGCTCACTCGAGACTTGGTGTCCAGGGTTTTTACTGGTGGTCACATAAGCATGGAGCACCCACATGACTGACCTTAGCTACTCAGTCTCCAGCACTGCCTCCACCAGAGGTCAAACTGGAACAGAGTGTCCCAGGGCCCTGGGCAAACAAAAACAGGCATTCACCATAAATGACATTGTTAGCATAAACTATCCAGTATAGCTAAAAGCCCCAGGCATTAAAAGACACTCTAATTAGGCAGGATCTGTGGGTCTGATGGTAGTGGGTTATCAGAACTTGTTAACATCAGTATCACATTAGTTGGTGTACAACTCCCCATTTCTAAATGTGACCAGCTAAAAAAAATGAATAAACAAAAAATAAGAATTAAAATAATAAAAAATAATTAGGCAGGATATTCCAAGGGCTTAGAGGTTATCTCCCAGGAGCTGGTCATGGGTCAGCCCTGAAGATCTTTGGAATGTGCAGGATATGGACAACCCAGGCCTGCTGAGTTAACCCTTTACTGCACATGTACCATGACAGCTTCATCTACTAGAAGGCTCAGGGGAAAAGGATTTCTGATGAATTAAACTCTTCATCTTTTATTGGAAACCCTCTGTCAATTCTGCCTTTCTATATGGTCCAATCAGTTGACCATACTACATCATTTCTGAAAGCCTGTCAGCACCAGGGCTATCATTTTCTTTAAAATAAACTTTCTTTTAGAACAGTTTAAGGTTTATAGAAAAATTGCAAATATAGCACAGAGAGTTCCCAGGTACCATTGCACCCAGTTTCCCCTATTATTAACATATGACTTTAGCATGGTACATTTGTTATAATGAAAGAACCAATATTGATACATTAACTAAAGTTCATCCCCTATAAGGATTTTCTTAGTTTTTAACCTAATGTCCTTTTTCTGTCCCAGGATCTCATCCAGGAGACCACATCACATTTGATCATCGTGTCCCCTTAGGCTCTCGTTGGCCATGACATTGTCTCCAATTTCCTTGTTTTGCATGACCTTGATAGTTTTGAATGTCAATGGAAAAGAACCCAAACTTTGTAAAATAATTTAAAGAGGTTTATTCTGAGCCAAGTTTGAGAACCATGGTGCAGAGTCACACTCAAGAAGCCCTGAGCAAGTGGTCTTGCCATGGTTAGGTTACAGTTTGGTTTTGTACATTTCAGGGAGGCAAGAATTACACAGAAAGTCATAAATCAATACATAGAAGATGTACATTGGTTTTGCCCGAAAAGGTGAAACATTTCCAAGATGGGGCTTACATCTCGAAGAGGTAGGTTTAAAGATTCTTTGATTTGTAATTGGTTGAAGAAATGAAGCTTTGTCTAAAGGCTTGGAATGTTTTAAGATAAGGAAGTCTGTTAATCAGAGACAAGTCACCCACCAGACATATACCCAGACTCAAGTGATCTGTTAAGTAAATTGATGACCTGCAGATATGATTCAAGCTTTATCTTGCATAGCCGTAGGCCCATTAATGAGTTACAAAGTATATCTCCAAAAAGGGAGGGGGCATGATAGGGCATGTCTGATTTCCTTTCTCATGGCCAGCAACTCAGCTTTAGGGTCCACTGGCCAAGAGGAGGTCCATTCAGTCAGCTGGGGAGGCTCAAGATTTGATTTTAGTTCATGCGAAGAGTACTAATCAGTGTTTTTTAGAATGTTCTTCAGTTGGGGTTTGTCCGATGGTTTTCTCATGATGCATCTAGGGTCATGGGTTTTTGGAAAGACTGCAGAAATAAAGTACAATTGTCGTCACATCCTATCAAGGGCACATACCACCCACGTGACTTATCACTGCTGATGCTGACCTTGATTGCCAGGCTGAGGCAGTGTTAGTCAGGTCTCTCCACTGTGAATCTACTCTTCTCCGCCCCTTCCCATGTGGTATTCTTTGGAAGAAAGTCACTACGCACAACCCACGCCTAACAAGTGGGGGGTTATGCCCTTCCTCCCTGAGGATGCAGTATCTATACATTTGGGGATTTTGCTGTTGTTGTTGTTATTTTGTTTGGTTGTTTTGACATAGGATCTCCCTCTATTGCCCGGGCTAGAGTGCGGTGGTGTCATCATAGCTCACTGCAACCTCACACTCCTGGGCTCAAGCGATCCTCCTGCCTCAGCCTCCCAAATAGCTGGGACTACAGGCACATGCCACCACACCCAGCTAATTTTTTCTATTTTTAGTAGAGATGGGGTCTCACTCTTGCTCAGGCTGGTCTCAAACTCCTGACCTCAAGCAGTTCTCCCACCTTGGCCTAGGTATCTAAATATTCTGCATGTGAGATTTGTCTTTTCTCCCACATATATTTATTTATTTAATCATTTCTTTGTATCAATATGGACTGGAACAGTACCAGAATATGCCACTCTAAAATATGCCTTTTTAGCCTATGGACTATTTTGAGCTAAAGTCCTTTGAGAACCAGCAGATGCAAGGAAAGCTCTAAACACAGGGCCCAAGTTTTTCTTTCATAAAGGAAATTTTTTGTATTGATAAAAGGTGTCTCCCTCTCCCTTGCCAGGAGGAGGAAGAGGACTCTTTAATGACTTTCATCAACAACAGCTGCACCTGACTTAAATCTTCATAACACATCTTACTAAAAACCCTTGTTTCCCATACATTTTCTGGTCACCTTCCCATAACTTGTCTCCCTTGCCCTGAATCCTAAGACCCCTTTTTCTTTCTTTAGCCCAAGATGGTTCAGAAGCCCATGTGGCAGCCTCCCTGAGGGCTCCCACGTGTACACACCGTGCACACGTTAATAAACTGCTGTTTGTTTCTCTTGTCAATACGTCTTGCCAGTCTAATTCACAGGGCCCCAATCAGAGAACCTAAAATGGGTAGAAGGAACAGATTATTTTCTTCCTCCCCTACATACTATTATTTTATGCCTGGGCTATAATCAAACACATTATTTATTTTGTTGCTCAAATTGTTCCAGCTTCAGCCTTGGGGAGTTCATTTGGAGGCCCCTGTGTTCCTTTGACATACCCCATTATTCTGGATTTTGTGTGTGTTTGGCTTTAGCACTTCCTAACTTTCTGATACTACAAGACACTCCAGGCTCGCCTTGTATATTTCATGCCCCAGTCCTAGAATCCACCAAGGTTTCAACTTTGCAGCTGGCATCTTGAAGTTGCAGAATGTCACCTGGAAGGATGCCTTGGGGACCACCTGCTTTGTCCTCTCATTTTATAGTTGAGGAAATGGAGGCTGGATGGGGGCAGGCTGGGTAGACATTGGCTACAGTCATGTCTCAAAGCAAAGGGAAGACTAGAACTCAGGTCTCCATTCAAAGGAACTGTTTTTTTCATTGTACCATAATAATGTCCCCCATTAATTTTTATGTGTGGATGTAAAACAGGGAAGAGATTGGGTTGCACCCCCAAGATAGCTCCTGGAAATTACTTCATGGGATAAATTTTCATTCGAACTTACTTTCATATTATTTTTCCCTTCTCTGAAAAATATTGAGGACTAAAATAGAACTTCTGATTAGGAAAGACATCTAGTTAGTGTTACTGCTTAATGAAAGTCTTGTTGGACCCGCTTGAAGCTAGAGCCCTCTTGTTAGTTAATTTAATACTGTACCTTCTTCTATGTATGTGTTTGGTGACATTTTCTTTTTATAAAGCAATTAAGCATTTGATGATAATCGTTCCCATGGATACTGTAAATTCCATTTTCTTAGGAAAACACAACTCCTTGCATTTTAATGCTGTATGTATTGCATAATTGATTTTAATGCTCAGGAATTTGAAACAAAAAGTGGGCAGGATCCTAGAAGGCTGGAATCTCAAGGTCAGGCCAGTGCAGGACAACCAAAGACACAGGTTGGAGGCCAGCAGGGGGAAAAACATTGGAGGATTGTCAGTTCAATGTGCAGGGCAAGGGAATCTTTCAACCCCGACCATGCATCTACTCCAGCTCCCAGTTCCCTCCTTGGGTGGTTCAACAAAAACAAGACCCCGGATAATACGACCAGTGTGAGTGTGAGAAGTTTATTAAGAAGTCTCTACTCTTGGGCATGTGAACATGAAAAGGTTTCATTTCCCAAGAACTATGCTAGGAGATTCCCTTTATCTGCTGGAATCCCTTAATGACAGCTTGATTCAACAAGCTGTTTGAGTTATTGAAAGAGTTTCATTTCAATTTATGAGACATGGTCTTGTTAATTTTAAGACTGTAATTTCCTATTCTGTTCAAAAGCCTTGAAGACCTGCACCCTCATCCCCAGCACCAGCACCAGCAACCTCATCCCTGGTCCCCTCCCCACTGTCCTGGCCTGCTGCCTGCTGCAGAGGGGAGGACGGGAAGGAGGTCAACATTGGCTCCTCTAATCTGATGGTCGCCACTCCCATCGCTGGCTCTCTGGCTGCTGTGGCCTGAGTGTGTCCCCCGAAGTTCATGTGTTGGAAACTTAATCCCCAACGCAACAGCGTTGTGAGGTGGGACCTGTAGGTGGGACCATGTAGGTCACAAGGGCTCTGCCCTGGAGAATGGATTGATGCTGTCTCTGTGGGAGTGAGTGCATATCACAAGGGTGGATTTGTTATAAAATCCAGCTTGTCCCTCTCATACTCACACTCTTTCACCAGGTGACACATTCCTCTATGTTATGACACAGCAGGATGTCCTCACCAGTTGTGGCCCCTCAGTCTTGGACTTCCCAGCCTCTAGAACCATGAGTCAAATAAGCTTCTATTCTTTGTGAATTGCCCAGCCTGTGGTATTCTGTGACAGCAACACAGAAGGGACTAAGACACTGGCTATGCAGGGGACTGTGCCAAAGGAGCCTCTGTGTTCCCACCTTGCTCTGGCTCCTCTCTCTCTCTCTCCCCCTCCCCGTCTCTCTCTCTTTCTCTCTCTGCCTGTCACCCAGGAGTCATCTCCCACATCTCCCAGCTTCTCACCCCCACGATTTCTCCCTGCCAGCAGCTGGCATTCCTGGTGGTTGCTATGGCTTGAATGGATGTTTCCCCCCAAAATCCATATGTTGGAACCTAAGACCCACTGTGGTAGAGGTGGGGCCTTTAGGAGGTGACTCAGTCATGAAGGCTGCACCCTCACAAATGGGTTAATGGCTGTGGAAGAGAGGTGCCAGGGGGCTATTCACTCCTTTGTGCCTTTCTGTCTCTTCCTCTTGTGAGAACACAGCATTTGTCCCCTCCAGAGGACGCAGCAACAAGGCGCTATCTTGGAAGTAGAGACCAGGCCCTCAGCAGACACTCCCCCTGCCAGCACCTTGATCTTGGACTTCCCAGCCTCCAGAGCTGTGAGAAACAAATTTCTGTTCCTTATAAATGACCCAGCCTCAGGTATTTTGTTACAGCGGCCGGAACAGACTGAGTCAGTGGTGGCAGTGTGTTGGGGTGGGTGGTTATGAAGAAAACCTTCTGCAATGTCCCTCCCACCCAACCTGAACTCTGGGCCAAGCCAGACAGCGGGAGTGCAGGTATCCACCCACGTGGACGCCTCTCCCCCTCTCGCCAGCTCCCTTCTCCCTGCCCCAGCAGCAAACAGCTTTCAGACAAGACCCCCCCGGGGGTAAGGGAGATTTGGGTTCTAGCAGTCTTATAAACAGTCCCAAGATGACTCCTTAGTCCTCCCCAGAAAAGGGAGGGCAAGGGTGTACCCCTCCTATACAGCCTTGTCTGACCTTGTCCAGGAAACTGAGTTGCTACATTCTCAATGGCTCAGGCTGCCTTTATTAAAAAACTGTGTGTTCTGTAAAAATTGGATTCAGTCAAAAGGCCGCACTCAAGGATCCAGAAGGCCACATGTGACTCCAAGGCCACCCCATCCCTGGCTCAGGGCCTTCCCTGTTACATTGCTCTAGGCAGGAAGGTCTCTCCATGGGTCCCCTCTTCCTGGACCTGGGGCCATGTAAGTGGAGATCAGGATGCCCGTGGACCAGGGCCAGCACAGTAGTTTTCCAAGTGTGGCCCCAGGACCAGTGGCCTCGGTATCACCTGGGAAATTGTTAGAAATGCCCATTTTCAGGTCCAACCCAGATCTGCCAAATCAGAAACTCTGCAGGTGGGGCCCAGTGATCCGAGTTGAACTAGCCCTCCAGGTGGGCCCGATGGGTTCTGAGGCATGAGAACCGCTGCTTCCAGAAGCAAACCATCTTCCCTTATTGTTTCAGCCATGCCCCGAGCCTGTACTTTTACTTCTTTAGATCTCAGTTTCTAAGCAGGTTAAGCGACTTTTCTAAATTCATGCAACTGCTTAGCACAGTGTTTAGAACCATGGTCTCTAAACTGGTGGAGATAGTGCTCTCTGCTGATGTCTGGCGGAGCCACTGCCATGGTGCCTGAGCACATGAGCTCTGAACCCTGTTGCTGGAGTCCCTCAAGCTGAGCACCCGTGGGCTCTGACGGTCACAGCCAGGACCACCCGAACAACAGAATCTGACAACACTCCCTGCGCAGGAGCATGAAAGTGATGCTGGGTGGCCCAGGACATCAAATGCCCTCCAGGTTGTTTTTAAAAAGAGAGAAAGAAACCTTGGTCTGATAAGGAAATTACTCATGTGACCCATAACATTGATTTGGCTTTAAATTCATTTCACAAGGAAGGATAGAAACACTCAGAGCTTAAGTGACTTGTTCAAGGTCACCTGGCCAGAGTGATGCTTCTGAAGCACCTGGGATTCATGGGATTTCTAGCACCTGCTCCATTGTACCAGGGAGCCTTTGTCTGAAGAGAAAAGCAAAATAAATTCATTTCCAAACTGTTTCTTAACCTGTGAACCCTCCATGTGAGCACAGCAGATATGCGAATTGGGGGCTTTATGGCATAGCTGCTAACAGGGAAGTCTATACCGACTAAAGAGGGTTTTTTTGGTTTTTTCTTTTTCTTTTCATTTTGAGACAGGGCCCTGCTCTGTTGCACAGGCTAGAGTGCAGCGGCACAGTCACAGCTCACTGCAGCCTAGAACTCCTAGGCTCAAGTGATCCTCCTGCCTCAGCCTCCCAAGTAGCTAAGATTATAGATGTGAGCCACTGCACCCGGTCAAGGTTTCGCACTTTGAAACTGCCATCGTGTGACACTTACCTGAGGTTCTGAGTGGCTGCATTAGTCAGCTTGGGCTACCATAACAAAATGCCACAAACTGGGTGGCTTAAACAACAGAAACTTATATTCTCACAGTTCTGGAGGCTGGAAGTCCAAGATCAAGGTGTTGGCAGGGTTGGTTTCTGGTGAGGCCTCTCTCCGTGGCTCACAGACGGCCTCCTTCTTGCTGTGTCCTCACACGGCCTTTCCTCTGTGCACAGGCCTATCTGCGTCAAATTGTCTTTTCTTATAAGGCCATCAGTCCTATTGGGTTAGGGCCCACTTTCTGACCTCATTTAACCATAATTATCTCTTTAAAGGCCCTATCTCCAAATGTAGTCACATTGGGGGTGAGGACTTCAACATACGAATTTGGAGGGGACACAGTTCAGTCCATAACAGTGGTTAAAGGGATAAAAAGCCAGGCTCAAACTCCCTAACTAACTCCCCACTGCATCCTGTAGGCCAAGCTTAATGTCCCTTTATCCAAAAAATTAAGAAATTAGCTGGGCATGGTGGCACACGCCTGTAGTCCCAGCTACTCGGGAGGCTGAGGCAGGAGGATTGTTTGAGCCCAGGAGTTCAAGGCTGCAGTGAGCTATGACGACGCCACTGCACTCTTCACTCACTGGTCTCCCTTCCTCTGTCCTTTCCTTCACAGCACGTGGTGTGCTTGCAGTTATGTCCTTACTTGTGCAAATGTTCGTTTGTTCAGGGGCCATGTCCACTTTGTTCCCTGCCGTGCTTCCAGCATCTGGCAAAGCCCCCAGCACCTAGCAGGTCCTCCATAAATACTTGTGGAGCTAATTAATTAATTAATGCTTACTTATTTGTTAAAAGAAGCCAGGGAATTCATCTCAGCAACATTTGGGTTAGATGCCATTAAAAAGCATGAACAGAATTTTTTTTAAAATCAACAAGTGAAGTTTTCCAATAACCTCGGTTGGTCCAGCGTCCAGCCAGGCCCATCTTCTGTCCCTGACAAACGTCCCGGTGATGGATAGCTTGAGACCCAGGACAGCGAGTGCAGGATCAATGATGCCGTGAGTGGATGTTCAAAGCAAAGCAGTGAAGGACAATCTCAGTTCGGGCGTGGGGTGGGCTGGAGGTGGGGGTGACAGAACAACATAAAGGCATGAGGGAGGGATAGCTGGAGGGACCTGAGTGTGACACTGGGGACATGCCTTTGCACAGGAATCTGCCCTTCCTAATGAGGCCAGCCACCCTGTGCAGTCCTATCACATCCAGTGGTGTGCCTGATTTCTAGGCAGGATTCCTTTTTTTCAGCCATGCACCCCACACAGACAGACATTGTTTCCAATAGGGCTTTCTCCTTTCATTTTAGCCCTGAATGTATCTCTACAATATAATTCTGTAATTCAGGATAAGTGCAGTGGCTCACACCTGTAATCCCAGCACTTTGGGAGGCTGAAGCCGGAGGATCACTTGAGCCCAGAAATTCAAGAGCAGCCTGGGCAACATAGCAAGACCCTGTCTCTACAAAAAAATCTAAAAATTAGCTGGGCATGGTGGTGCACACCTATAGTCCTAACTACTCAAGAAGCTAAGGCAGGAGGATCACTTGAGCCCAGGAGTTCAAGGCTACAGTGAGCTATGATGGCACCACTGCACTGCAGCCTGGGCAACAGAGCAAGACCCTGTCTCTTTAAAAAAAAAAAAAGTTAAAAAATAAAATAAAATATAATTCAGAGTGATTGCTTTCTTTGACATTTTGGCCAATCCCAACCTCAACACACGCACAATTTTCACAATACAGAACAACACTTGTAATTTTCCAGTCCAAGCAATTCTGTCACCTTGTCACTCAAAATGTGGTCCGAGAACCAGCAGCACCTGGGCACTTGTTAGTAATGCGAATCCCAGGCCCCAGCCCGGAGCTGCAGAATCAGAATCTGCATTTCAACAAGATCCCCAGGGGGGGTCACACAATCTTTAAGTCTGAGAGGCACTAACTAGAGCAGCTTCACTGGAGAGCTCCCCAAATGCGGTTTCCACTCGTGAACGCACCACGGAATCTCACCCTCCCCTGCAGGAGTGACCAGGGCCGCGCATCTCCACACCTACCCCCAGTACGAACCTCAGAACTGACACAGTCCAGCACCCCCCAGATCTGTCTTCTCATAAAAGAACCTTGGGAAGCTATTTTACAATAACAATAATAATAAGTTTAGATACCACCTAAATCTCCCTTTTTAGAGCTGAAAAAGAAGTTTGACCCAGAAGTGCTGGTTTGGGATGACAAAGCAAGGAATGTTGCCCAAAACAATGCTAACTCTGCCCAAAATGATTTTATGTTTTTAGTTTATGTTCCCTCATCACTTTTTTTAATTTTTTATTTTTTTATTTTTTTTATCTCGTAATTACCAGTGTTCTCACGTTTCGCACTAAGGCTAGTTTGGGGGCTTTGAAAGGTCAGAGCAGACGCATGACCTCTGAAACCTCCCTCCCAGTCTCGTTTTCAAAGCATTTTCACGTGCAAACCCTGGGAGTCAGAGGCAGCTGCCATTAGCATATGCATTTCCACAGATAAGAGTTTTAGAGTGTCTCAGATTTTTAGAGAGATGACACAGAGGACACAAAGCTGGCAGGTGTCAAACCTAGAGGGGCGCCCAGAGCTGTCTGATAAAAAAGAAAGTGTGTCATTGCTGAATGCCCAAGCCTGTGTGGCAGTCACCATCCTTATCACTGGATCCAAGTGGACGCCCCACCATTTCTACCTTTCAGCACAGAAGGCACAGTGGCCTTCCCCCAGTGTCGGGAGCTGGAGGAGATTTGAGCTGAGGTGTATTTGCAATTAGCAAAGACACATTGCCCAGAACCGTTTGAGAATTCCTTGCCAAATTCATCGCATCAATACACGGCTTCCAAGATTACGAGATTACGTGAACACAAAGCTGAGGTCGCGGAAAGTTATTTGAGCAGGAGGTCGTCATTTGGTTTCTTCTCAGAAAACCTCTACATGGCTCCACCCCATGGAGACAGTCTTTGTCTCCCAGAAAGCCTTTGGGGAGCAAAGTGGGAAACACCAGAGGGGACAGTGGTTGAGGTGCTCTTGAAGGAAGGTCAGCTGATGTCCCCAAATATTGTCTGAGGACACCAGGGCTGCAAGGCTGAGACCCTGAGGTTCTGTTAGTCCAGTGCCCTCTGGAGACGGCTGGAAATGTCCCTTTGGAGGATGGATGGTCTAACACGGTGTCCAAGATCCCAGACTCCAGCCCTGGGAAATCTGGTTCCATGGAGCGTAAACTCAGGAAAGTTACTACAGTGCTTTGGGCCTCAGTTTCCTCATCTATAAAATGGGGATTAAAAATAGTACACACTTCAGGGGCCAGTCACAGTGGCTCACACCTGTAATCCTAGTACTTTGCAAGGGAAAGGTGGGAAAATCACTTGAGACTAGCAGTTCAGGACTAGCCAGGACAACATAGTAGACCCCGTCTCTAAAAAAAATTTTTTTAAAAATAGCTGAGTGTGGTGCACGCCTGTAGTCTCAGTTACTAGGGAGACTGAGGCAGGAGGATCACTTGAGCCTAGGAGTTCAAGGCTGCAATGAGCTAAGATGCCGTCACTGCACTCCAGCCTGGGTGACAGAGTGAGACTCTGTCTCAAGAAAGAAAGAAAAAAAAAGAAAAGAATACATACCTCAGAAAGTTGTTCAGCGATTAAATTAATGAACTTATTTTAAAAATTAATGAACATAAAGTGCTTAACACAATGCCAGGCACACAGAAGACATCCATCAATTCTATCTTTATTACTATTTCCCTGAGAACTTTATTTACAAGACTGCGCCCTGAGGGTAGAAGCCAAGCGCAATTTGTCTTTGTCCTGTGGTCCCAGGGCCTGGTGGCGCCAGCACATGACAGGTGCCTGGTGGATGAATAAACAAAAGGACGCTCTCCTCCAACCAGGGACGTCCCAACAGTGGATCCTCCTCCACACACAGAGGACCAAGAGGAAGACAGTGAACAAAAGGAAGTCTAGAAAAGATCACAGTTAAAAATCAAACGTATCTGCTAAAGCAGGAAGCTTTGAAAAAAGGTTAAGAAACTACAGGTCCAAAGTACAGATGAGGACGAAAAGGGCCAGGGGTGCCAGAGAGTGGGGGGTTTCTTGTGCTGACGTCGGTGAAGCCAGAACTTGATGGAGGGAGGAACGGGGAGAGGACAGCTGGGTCCGCACAGTCTGCCTGGGCTGGGGGACGGGAGGCCTGCGCCATCTCTTCCCTCGCGCTCCTTCCTGCCAGGGCGACTGGAGAGAAAGTTCCCAGGAACATCTGGGAGGCGGATGGTGTGGCTGGGCCAGGAGCCCCTTCACCAGGGTTGCCACCCTTCGGTCCCAGTGTGACCTACAAGAAGGTAAACAACAGCCAGGTTGGCAGCAACTCATAAAACATTGCTGTGGGTGGAACTGGAGGTCACCATGTTAGGTGAAATCAGCCAGACACACACCGCCCGTCCTCACTCACAGGCGGGAGCTAAAACAGGGGGTCTCGGGAAGGTGGGGCATTGGCAGGTGGTTACCAGGAGCTGGGGAGGTGGGGGGGAGGGACGAGGAGAGGTTGGTTGATGGGTACAAATACACGGGTAGATAGAAGAAATAAGATCTAGTGTCCATAGCACACTAGGGCCAGTATAGTTAACAGTAACTTGGAGCCATATGCAATAGTTCACAATGGCTGGCAGAGGAGAATGGGAATGTTCCCAACCTAAAGAAAAAGTAAATGTCAGAGGTGATAGATAACCCAGTCACCCTGATTTCATCATCACAGGCTGCGCGTATGTATCCAAATAGCCATGTACCCCCAAAATATGCACAACTACTGTGTATCAATTAAAAATAACATTAATAATAATGTTCTGCTGCAGCCAAGAGCCACAGGGAAGAGACAGGGGCCTCCCTGGCACGTTGCACCCCTGGGTATCCCGAGGGTCTTCCTTTTCTGCCTTTTCCCCAAGAGGACCCGTCTTCACCTGTGACGCTTATCTGGCGTGAGGAGGGAGGTGGCCGTGGTAGGAGGACTGAGGGAGTTGCCAAAATTTGACCTATGAAAAAAGGCATCACCTGGCGGCCAGAGCCCCGTGTATCTTTCACTCAAGTGAACACGTGGGTTGAGCATCGTTGAGGAATCAGCCAACCTTCCCGCACCCCCTCCCGCCGCCTCTGCGTCCAAGTCCCGGGGAGCCTCGAGTTCAGGCTCCTGGCGTTCAGCATGAGACGGAAAGGCTGTGTGTGAGCCCAGGCGTCCACCTCTGTCCCCAAGACACCGAGGGGAGGCCCTGGGCCTGCGCGGGGAGGAGACCGGGCTGCCGTGGGGCCAGAGCCCAGATCGGCAGGGCCTGGGCAGGTAGAAGAGACCCCCCCCCCGCCCCGACCCCACGCTTTTTGTTTCGCATTTCTTTGTTTTTTGATTACGGTAAAATACCGCTGACGTACATACGCCATTGGCGACACTGAGCACGTTCGCGGGGCTGTGCAGCCATCGGCTCTCTTAGTTCCAGACAGCTCCCTCACCCGAGTCCCGGGCCCCAGCCCGCGGCAACCACTGATGCCCTTTCTGTGTGTAGGGCCTTGCCTATTCCGGGCATGTCACGGAACTGGCATCCCACGACACGTGGCCCTCCCTGCCTGGCTCCTTTCACCGACCGTGACGTTTCTGAGGTGCGTTCCAGTGGCAGCAGGGCTGAGCACGTCGCGCCTTTTTACGGATGAGAACATCCGACCGCACGGAGGGACAGACCACATTCTGTTTATCCAGTCACTCGCTGATAGACATTTGGGTCGTTTCCAACCTTTGGCTTTTGCAAATAATGCTGGCAGGAACATTTGTGTACAAGAGTCTTTGTTAGATACCTGTTTTCAGTTTGGGGGGGTCTATACCCAGGAGAGGAATTGCTGGGTCATGTGACCATTCTATGTTTACCTTGCTGAGGAAGAGCAGGTTTTCCACAGTGTTTTGGGTTTTTTTTTTTTTTTAATTTCTTTTTAAGAACTGACAACAGCGCCCAGTTACCTGGCAGCCAGCACTGGCTACGTGGCAGACACTGTGCTAGAGCCTGTGTCACTGTGTTCCTACATGAACCCCGGCAGCAAGGAGAATTACCATCATTATGCAGATGGAGAAAGGGGATCAGAGAAGTGGAGAGAATTGCCCAGAGTCACACAGCAAGTGGTGTCAGACCCGAGATTTGCACCTGGGGTCTTCCAACCAAAGAGCTCTCAGCCACAAAGCAGTCTTGCCTCTGGTCAGCCGCCTTCACCCCTCTCCTGCCCCTAAATTTCTACATGACCTCCTGGAGGGGCAGAGGGGAGAGAGTGAGAGGGGGGTGCCAGAGCTGCCGCAGGGCTGGGGAGAACTCGTGTGGGGTGGCCAGAATGGCCTGATGGTTTCTCAGTGACCATCTCAATACATTCTTAAAAACAACGCTCAGACTTCTTGCTCAGATGACAATGCATGAAAACTAGAAACTAACAATGTGTGTTTAGTACAATCAACCCCAAACAGCTGGGAATTTTCCAACGCTTGCTTCTAAAATACAGCAGGCACCCTACAGGGAGTTTCCTTCCAAGAGGCCGGGATGGGGGCTGGAGAGAGGCATTTCAGGGATCTGAGCTGCTTCAGTCACAGTCTTGGGGACTGGACAAGGCGTCTTCACACAGTCTTGTCAAAGCCACAGATACGAGACCAAGGGAGCAAACCATTCTCTGAGCCTAGTTCACGTAGCCGGATTCCCTGCTGCCACCATGGCCCTGGGCCTGTGGAATTTCCTGGGCAGCTGCCGTCCAGGGCCACATGGACCCAAGAACTCACCCGTGGAAGAGCCCTGGGATGGCAAAACCATTTGCCGAAGGAAGGCAAGATTGCCTGGCGCTCCCGGGAACACGGGAGGGCAGGGAGAGTTTGGAGGTCACAACAACATCAGGAAGGCTGCCCTGGCTGTCTTCGGGCCCCTTCACGCCTGCAATAGGAAGGAAGCATATTATTAACATTATAAACAGAACAGCAATTATGATAGCTAACAGGTGTGGAACAGATGCCCTGTGCCAGGCACTGTGTTGAGAGCTCTTCGTGCATTACCCAACTTAATCCAAACAGCGATGCTGTGAAACACATACTACTAATATTATTTTCCCATTTTGCAGATGAGGAAAGTCAACTGAAGCATACAAAGAGTCACAAAGCTGGTAAGTGGTGCAGTGCCTGGCTAATTTTTCTATTTTTAGTAGAGACAGGGTCTCACTCTTGCTCAGGCTGGTCTTGAACTCCTGACCTCGAGTGATCCTCCTGCCTCAACCCCCCAGAGTGCTAGGATCACAGGCATGAGCCACCACGCCTGGCCTAGACTCCAACTCTTGATGGTTGGAATATCAAAGTGAGAAGAACATATGGGATGAAAGCATTGATGAGGCCATTTATGGGAACCACAATCTGCCCCAACTCCTAACTGAAACTCCTGCAAAGTGAGGCCAGGACTAGAGTGGCCAGTTGTCCTCCCAAAGCATATTAGCTAATGTTGAAATGTTGACTCTCGAAAAGTCACTTGGCTCTGTACTGCTAGGAAAAAAACAATCAAGATCCAGCCTGTTTGACAAACTCATCTCCAGCTACCTCCCTGTGTTATACTTACATCTGATGACCTGTTGTCCTTGAACTTGCCCTGAGCTGTAAGTACTTCCCGGCCTTCTCCCAGGCTGATTCCTCAACTGGAATCCTTCTCCTTTTGAAATCAGGGTTGGTCTGAAGGAAAACTTGAGCAAGTGGCCCACCTCAGCCTCGGAAGACAAGAAAGGAAAAGTACTTCCCAACGAGGGACGACTACCCACCCAGGAACGGCAGACAGCTGGCTGGTCTCTGTGCTTGTCACCTTCACCCCAAAATGAGTCCTAATCGCTACCCTAACTACGGCCTGCTCCATGGGATGTAAACATCCTTCCTCCCCAGGGGTCTGTCCTTCAGGAGGCCGAGGCACCATCCAATCCCTGCAGCCGGAGGCTTGTCTGACACTCGGGTTGGCTAAGGGCTGAGTCAGAAACGGGGCCTTGTAATGAAGCCCTGGAGGCCACGCAGAATTGTCCTGCGAGCAGACACCATGACTGAGAAGACAACTTCAATTAAAAGGGAGTTAATTAAGCTTTGAGTGTTGAAATCTCTGCTGAGTCACAAAATCGGAAGGATGCAGTGAACTCTCTACTCACTCGGGTGTTGGAGGAAGGGTCAGGTGACAGGGTCAGGCTCTGCAAATAATACACTCCCCAGACGGTTGTGGTTCTTCTCCCTTTGGACATTGGATGCAGAAAGCTGAGCCAATCTTCACACTCAGCTCATAGAACTCAAGCATTCTTATGGCCACATAGGGCCTGTTTCACTCTCCCCCAAACCCCGCAGCAGAGGCACTGGATTCAATATATCCTTGGATGTGTGTGCATGTGTGTGTATGTTGCTGTTGTGTGTGTGTGGTTATCTTCAGCTAATGTAAATGGCTTGGTGTTATGTACCTCATTCTGTTTCTTATGCCGTTTCACTCAATGCTGCTGGTAGTTTAGTTTAGTTTATTGTTTCTGTGCTGCACATTAATCCCCTGGCAGGGGGATTTGACCCACTCCACCTACCCACTGCCACTAACAATGCCTCAATGACTCCTTGCCTGGGTCTCCACATTAGAGTTACAATGGGCTCGCTGGGCATGGAGTCTGCCCATTCTTTCTTTCTTTCTTTCTTTTTTTTGGGGACAGAGTCTCACTCTGTTGCCTGGACTAGAGTGAGTGCCGTGGCGTCAGCCTAGCTCACAGCAACCTCAAACTCCTGGGCTCAAGCAATCCTTCTGCCTCAGCCTCCCAAGTAGCTGGGACTACAGGCATACACCACCATGCACGGCTAATTTTTTCTCTGTATTTTTAGTTGGCCAATTAATTTCTTTCTATTTATAGTAGAGACGAGGTCTCGCTCTTGTTCAGGCTGGTTTCAAACTCCTGACCTTGAGCGATCCACCTGCCTCAGCCTCCCAGAGTGCTAGGATTACAGGCATGAGCCACCGCACCCGGCCTAGAAATTCTTAATTTTGAGTTATGTCTTGGAATGTTGTATTACTTAGGGTAGGTTGGCTGTGTAACAAATAGACTCAAACGTGTGAAAAGTGACTTAACCCAATAAAAGCCTATTTCTCGTCTAACAGTCCAGGATAGTTCTAAGCCCTCAACGGGAGATAAATTTAGAGGTCTCTGCTCCAAAAAGTCATTCAGGGTCACTGGCTGATGGCAGCCCCACCATCTCAGCCCAGGAGTTGCTGTTCCAGTTGTCAGAAGGGAGTGGCTGGCCCTGCTGTTTTTTACCCTGCAGCGGCTACTGGGAAGTGGACACTGTGCCCAAAGCAACACGGACAGAGAAAGGGCACGAGCCCGACCTGATCTGTGCCGCTCTTTCCTCCCCCTGTGGGACCCGACCACCCTCTGACTGTCAAAGAGTTTCTTGTTGTTTTTCTGTTAAACTCTGCAGTCCATAACCTTCTTCTTCCTTCTGTGACTTCTCTAAGGGTTAGAGGAAGACAGCTGTCTATGTTAGTTCACCATCTCATTAGGAATAAAAAAAAATGCATATAGATCCTTACATTTCTTCAGAGAAGTGAAACAGTCGTCTGTCTGACGTCTGCCCCCTGAGAGTTTCTTTCAGGGTTAGCCTAAGCATCTCTCCTCTTTCCAACCCCACAACCCATTTATTTTAACAATCTTAATCTTGAAATCACTGATTTTCCTAAAAGAGAAGAGAACTGAGTAGTAGTTTTCTATAACTTTGAATAAAATTCATTTGAGTCAGTAACCTAACCCTACAGTTATTCTGTATGCACAGGAGAAGTACATACAGAAACTTAAAGGGAGTGATAAAAGTTTCTCCACCTGCCTACCCCGAAATCTTTCCGATGGGCTGGTGCGGAGCGCCCCCTGGTGGCAGAAGATGAGCTTTTCTCCGCCTATTCTTGCCAGTTCCCTCCTGCGACCTCTGGCGCTCTCCCGCCGCCATCTGGCGTCTCCCCACGGTGCCCTGGCCTCTGTCTCTAGTGGGATCCTCCTTCTCCACCCTCCCTGAAATGGAAATGTTTGTGCTCCCGATGCTCTGCCCTCGCTCTGCCTTCCTCACTCCCGCCAGGCTGTCTCCTCCGCTTACCTGGTTTTAACCACAGCCACCTGGATTAGCAGGCCTCCGAGCATACACCTCCTGCCTGACCCTCTCCGCAGAACTGCAGACCACGCATCTAACTGCCTCCTGGACTTCTGTCCCTAGACGTTCCATGGACCCGCCACTCAGACCCAACGCCTCCCACGTGGCATCATCATTCCCTCCCCTCCCTTGCTTCCTGCGTATTCCTGACCTCACAACACCATCCTCCCACCGAGTCACCTTTGACTCCCTCCCCGTAATGATGTGCTCCAGATTGAACTGTGTCTGCCAAAAAGAAAGGCTGACATCCTAACCCCCGGTACCTGCGAATGGGACAGTATTGGAAACAGGGTCTTTTGCAGACATAATTAAGATGTACATTAAACTGAGGTCACCCTGGATAGGATGGTGTCATTTTAAGAGAGGAAAAGAGCAGCAGGCAGAGAGAATACCATCTGACAGCTCTCAAAGGACTGGAGTGACGCAGCCACAAGCCAAGGAAGACAGAGCTGGCCGGTCACAGCCAGGGCCAGGAGGAGGCAAGGAAGGATTCTCGTAGACTCTGAGGGATCATGGCCCTGCTGACCCCTGGATTTTGGACTTCTGACCCCTAGAATCATGACAGAATACATTTCTGTTGCTTTAAGCCACCCAATCTGCGATACAGGCACAGCTTGTTTTATTGCACTTTGCAGATGTTGCTTTTTTGTTGTTTTTGTTACAAATTGAAGGTCTGTGGCAACTTTGCATCAAGCAAGTCTATTGGCACTGTTTCCTAACAGAAAGTGCTCATGTCATGTCTCTGTCACATTTTGGTAATTCTTGCAATATTTCAAACTTTTCATCATTATTATGCCTGCTATGGTGGTCTGGGATCAGTGATCTTTGACGTTACTATTGCAATTGTTTGGGGCACCGCAAACCACGTCCATATACAAAGGCAAACTTCCCTCCCTGTTCCTTGAGACACAACAATATTGAAATCAGGCCAATTAATTATCCTGCAATGGCCTCTAAGCGTCCAAGGGAAAGGAAGAGTCAGTCCCCTATCTCTCACTTTAAATCAAAAGCTAGGAATGATTAAGCTTAGTGAGGAAGGGAGATTAAAAGCTGAGATAGGCAGAAAGCTCAGCTTCTTGTGCCAAATAGCCGAGTCATGAATGCAAAGGAAAAGTTCTTGAAGGAAATTAAAAGTGCTACCCCAGCGAACACACAGATGGTAAGAAATTGAAACAGCCTTATTACTAATATGGAGGCAGTTTCAGTGGTCTGGGTAGAAGATCAAACCAGGCACAACATTCCCTCAAGCCAAAGGCCAATCCCAAGTACAGTTTTAACTCTCTTCAATTTTGTGGAGGCTGAGGGAGGTGAGGAAGCTGCAGAAGAAAAGTTGGAAGGTGGTAAAGGTTGGTTCATAGGTTTAAGGAAAGAAGCCGTCTCCATAACATTCAAGTGCGAGGTGAAGCAGCAAATGCTGATGGAGAAGCTGCAGCAAGTTATCCAGAAGATCTAGCTAAGATCACACTGGTGAAGGTGGCTACACTAAGCAACAGATTTTCAATGTAGACAAAACAGCCTAATACTGGAAGAAGATACCATTTAGGACTTTCATAGCTAGAGAGGAGAAGTCAGTGCTTGGCTTCAAAGCTTCAAAAGATAAGCTGACTCTCTCGTTAGGGGCTAATGCATATGGTGACTTTAAATTGAAGCCAATGCTCACTTTGCCATTCTGAAAATCCTAGGGCCCTTAAGAATTATGCTAAATCTACTCTGCCTGTGCTCTAGAAATGGAACAACAGAGCCTGGACGACAGCACATCTGTTTACAGCATGGTTTACTGAATATTTTAAGTTCCCTGTTGAGATCCACTTCTCAGGAAAGAAAAAGAAAAGATTCCTTTCCAAACTATTCCTGCTCATTGACAAGGTGTCTGGTCACCCTAGAGCTCTGATGAAGATGTACAAAGACACGAATGCCGTTTTCATGCCTGCTAAGACAACATCCATCCTGCAGCCCATGGACCAAGGGATAATTTTGACTTTCAAATCTTATTATGTAAGGAATACATTTCATAGGGCTATAGCTGCCATAGAGAGTGATTCCTCTGATGGATCTGGGCAAAGTACATTAAAAACTTTCTGGAAAGGAATCACCATTTGTGATTCATGGGAGGAGGTCAAAATTCTCAACATTGTCAGTAGTTTGGAAAGTTATTTCCAGCCCTCATGGATGAATTTGAGGGGTTCAAGACTTCAGTGGAGAAAGTAGCTGTAGATGTGGTAGAAACAGCAAGGAACCTTTCAAGCGGAGCCTGAAAACGTGACTGAGTTGCTGCAATCTCAGGACCAAACTTGAACGGTTGAGGAGCTGCTTCTTATGGCTGAGCAAAGAAAGCGTTTTCTTGAGATGGAACCTACTCCTGCTGAAGATGCATGAACGTTGTTCAAATGACGACATAGGGCTTAGAATATTCCAGGAACTTAGTTGATAAAGCAGCGGCGGGGTTTGAGAGGCTTGACTCCAACTTTGAAAGAAGTTCTACTGTTTGTAAAATGCTCTCAAGCAGCCTCGCAAGCTACAGAGGAATATTTCATGAAAGTAAGAGTCAATCAATGTGGCAAACTTCGTTGTCATCTTAAGAAATGGCCACAGCCACCCCAAGCTGCAGCAACCACCACCCTGATCAGTCAGCAGCCGCCAGCATCAAGGCAAGACCCTCCACCGGCAAAAAGAGCATGACCTGCTGAAGGTCCAGGTGATCATTAGCACTTTTTAGCAATAAGGTACCTTTTAAATAAGGTATGTACATTGTTTTAGACATAATGCTATTGCACCCTGAATACACTACGGTATAGTGAAAACATAACTTTTATATGCACTAGGAAACTAAAAAATTTGTGTGACTGGCTTTATTGTGATATTTGCTTTATTGAGGTGTTTCTGGAACCAAAACTCCAATATCTCCAAGGTATGCAGTGAGTTGTTACCACATCCCAAGAAACTAATATCCTTTATTCAACATGGCTGGTTTGGGCTCTTCTGTGAACTACTCTGCCACCGTTAACTGGCGGCCCTGCCTCCAGGCTCGTCCAAGCATCCCCACACCCAGGGCTGGACTGACCCATCTGCAGTGCAGATGCGCCCAACCCCGCCCTCCTGCCCCAGCCTGTCTCTGCTGCTCTAGGCTCTTAGCACACCCAGAACGCCTGTGGGTGTCTGTGCAGGCGTTCACTCAGCCAATTCCATCCCGGTGGCACACGTGAGCCCACACTGGGGGCTCCTCCGGGCTCTCGCACAGCACACTTCACCCGCTGACCATCTGTACTGGGCTGGCAGAGTCCCCTCAGCCCGTGAGCTCCAAACTCCCGGCGCCTGCCATAAAAAACCAGGCACCGAGTAGGAGCTTTGTAAAGGTTTGCGAACCTGAACTAGAAAAATGAAAAGTAAAAAGCCAGAGCCTCAGTCTCTGGTGAGGTGACCAGAGACACTAGAAATTGGACTCAGGGTCCCCTCAGGCTCTGGAGTTTGGGACTGGGGCTGGCCAGGTACCCTGCGGGCATCCCCTTCCCTCCTCTCTGACAAATGGAATCTGCAGAGGGCCCCACCTGGAAAGATCATCTCAGTTTCACTGGACACTTCTGAAAGCCAGGATCTCTCCTCCATACCACCCTGTATATCCAGGAGTTTTTGCAAAGTGATAAACATTAAACCTAAAAGTTGTCACCCAACAATGACAAGATGTTTGTGAACAGAATACTTAATTAATGACATTGTAACTTTCATTAGACATTTCACGGTATTTCGTATTTGCAGTTTTCTTTTCATCTCGCTTCCCCAGGGCTCTCAACAGCTCTGGCCTTGGGCCCCATGTACCTGGGGCGTGACAGGCTCAGTGGAGACTCCCAGCCTCAGGGAGGCTGCTGGGGTGGGGGTGGGAAGCCGCCACTGTGCCCAGTGGGCCCCAGGCAGTGCGATAGGGCCAGGGCTCTTTCCTGGGCAGGAGCATGACAGGGGCTTCAGGTCAGAGTAGCTGAGTCGCTGAGATACCCAGGGTACCCCTTTCAAGCCCGAGAAGCAGAAGGACAGGAAAGGATGCTGGTAACCTGACCATTGGGTCAGCCAGGACATGGCTCCCGTTGGACCATCTCCAGGCTCTGCCGTGGGGGGAGGCCAGAGCCAAGGGTGTCGCCCTCTCCTCTAGGGAGGGCTTGTCTGGAGGGAGGGAGAGGCCCAGGTCACATGGGGCCATGCATAGAGCTCTCCCAGAGATCACAGCAGCAGGCCTGGTTCAAGCTTAGAGGAAGAGCCTTCCAGTGGCGAGTGGAGGGAGGGGCAGGGGGGGGAGGAGGCCTAAGACAAATCCAGGTTGGTGCCTTTAGCTGGCCCTTTATGAGCTATTTGACCTCAGACACATTTCTGAACCTCAGCTGTGCCTCATCTGTAAAATGGGAATGATTCAGAGTTGCTAGAAGGTGGGTGGGGGGTCATTAAAACCGATTGCTGGGTTTGGCAGCTCCTCAAAAACTTCCAGGTAGAATTTCCGTATGGCCCAGCAAGTCCACTCCTAGGCAGCTGCCCAAGAGAATTGAACACAGGGACTCAAGCAAGCACTCATACCCAGATGTTCATAGCAGCACCGTTCACAAGAGCCAAGAGGTGGAAACAACCCAAGTGTTTATCAGCGGATGAAAGGGGAACAGACATGGCACAGCCACACAACAGGACGTCACTGGGCTGTAAAAAGCAGTGACATTCTGGCACATGGAACGACGAGGATGCACCTTTCGAACGTTGTGCCAAGTGAAATGAGCCAGGCACAAAGGACAAACGCTGTATGTGAGGTACCTAGGACAGGCAAACTCACAGAGACAGAAAGTAGAACAGCAGTTACCAGGGGACCGGGAGAGAGAACGGGAGGTTATTGACTGCTGGGTCCAGCGTTTCTGTTCAGGATGATGAAAACGTTCTGGAAATAGACAGTGGTTGCCCGATATTGTGAATGTACTTACTGCCACTGAATTTAGACTCAAAAATGGTTAAAATGACAAATATATACTGCAATATGAATAAATAAATAAAATATTTTAAAAAAGGAATGAAGTATAACAGCCCCCCCTTATCTGTGGGGGATAAGGTCCAAGACCCCCAGTGAATCCCTGAACCTTTTTTCCCATC
>CAUYRT010102385.1:0-34454 GCA_963574885.1 Lepilemur ruficaudatus
CCACTCTGCTAGTCTATTTCTCTTCAGAGGACAGTTTAAGCCATTAACATTTATTGAAAGGATTTAAATTTGAGGAAGGTTTACATTCATATTGTTGGATAAAATCCAGTTGCTTTGTTTTACTCATTGCGCCATCCTGTAGTTCAAGTTCTAGCCTTAAAACTCTTTGAAGGTTTTACTATGAAGAGTGCCTATTTCCCTGTTCAGTGTGAAAGGCCAGTCTAAGAACTTCCTGTAGGGCTGGTCTAGTCTTTGCAAATTCCATCAGAGAATGCTTGTCTGAGACGGACTTTATTTCTCCCTCATAGAAGAAACTTAATTTTGCCGGATAAAGAATTCTAGGTTGAGCTTTATTCTATTTTAGAAGATTAAGGATAGGCACCCAGTGCCTTCTGGCTTGTAGGGTTTCAGATGAGAAATGAGCAGTTACTCGGCCAGGCCTGCATGTGAAGTTGCTGGGTTGGGCGGGGCGGGCTGCATGCCGGAGGGCGTCTTTCACAGTGACTTTGTTCAGCCGAATAATCACGTGACAAGGTGATTGCCTTTTCACATTGAGTCTTCCAGGAGTTCTGTGTGCTTCTTGTACCTGAATATCGAGATTTCTGGCTAGGCCTGGCGTATTTTCCTCTAGTATGTCATGAAATAAGTTTTCCAGCCCTTGCAAGTGGTCCTCGGCCCTCTCCAGTACCCCTATCAACCGTAGGTTAGGTTTTTTTACATAATCCCCTACTTCTTGTAAACATTGGTCATGTCTCTTGTTTCTGTGTTCTGTTTCTTCTTCTGATTTCTTTAGCACATATGCATAATCTTCAAGCTCTGAAACTCTTTCCTCTGCATGGTCCATCCTGTTCTTAAGACTTTCCATTGAGTTTTGGAGCTCTTTGAATATTCCCTTCATTTCCAGAATTTCTGTTTGATTCTTCTTTATCAATTCAATTTCTCTGGAGAGTTTTTCATTCATTTCCTGAATTGTTCTTGTGGTTTCTCTATGTTGGGAATCAATTTTCTCTTCAATGCCATTGAGTTTTCTAACAATCCATATTCAGAAATCTTCCTCTGTCAGACTAATTATATCATGTAGGTTGATATCAGTTGATGACGATTGAGAATTTATTTTTGGAGATGATTTTTCTCTCTGATCCTTCATGTTTCCTGTGATCTTTCACTGGTTCTTTCTCATCTGGGTTCTTTGTCAAGGATCAGAGTTGTTGGGACTGGATTATGAACCACAATCTGATAGGCTGCTTCTATCTTCTTTCAGCTTTCAGCAGGGAAGAGGACTGGAAGTGGAGGTAACAGTCTGGCAACCAGGTTACAGGATGAATGGCCTCTTTCTCAGCTCCACCCAGGGGTAAAGTCAGTCCCTTCTGTGTGAAGCACCAGACCCCAGTCGCAGGAGAGGGTGGGTGGTGCTGACTCCCCAGGTCACAAGTGGAGAGGCAATCTCCATCGCAATTCCACCCTGACAAGCTGGTTTCTGCTCTCCTGGCTCAGAAGGAAGACAGCTGGGTTGGGAGGGCAAGGACCCAAGACCAGCCTGGCAGTTCAGCTGTGGCTGGCTGTCACCACATTTCCCTAACCTCCACTTCAAAGGCTGAACCGGAGCTGGTGGGAATGGGAGCCTAGGGAATTTAGATAAACTCTGATCTTTTTTTTTTTTTGTCTTCCCCCAACCTCTTTCAAATGCTGGACCTGCTCAACTGGTTTAGGACCGGTAGGGGGGCTGTGATCACTATCAGAGCAGCCTGCAGTGTTTCCAGGCTAGGCGAGGCATCCCATCCCCTATTAAGCATCTGCACTTAGAGTTCACGAACAGCACAGCTTCCTAACCACACTCACTCCAAGCCCACAGCTTCCCAACCCGCTGAGACCCCACTGTTCAGCTGCAGGGTAGCACAGTCACTCTGTCTATCCAGAGTCTTCCAAAACCTCAGCGAGTTCCCAGGGCAGGGTCTCCTCCAAGGTATACGCTCCCCATCCTAGTCTTGGAAGCCTCCCCACCTGAGAAGGCACTCTCCGCACTCACTCCTGTGGAACCAGGGAGTGCCCGCTCAGTTAGGGACCTCCGCAAATAGAGGAGCACACTGGAGAGTTCAAAATTTTTCCCTCTCCATTTTTTTCTCCGCACAGCCCGTCTGCCTACACCACTGTTTCCCACAGACTTCAGCCACTTCCCTGCTTGCGTGGGTATGGGGCACAGTGGGGGAAGGATAGTCCTCCCGGGACTCAGAATGCACAGACGCCGGCCGGCTAGAGCGGAAGCCGGGCTCCCTCCCTAAGGCACCCGTCAGACTCTCTGTACTTTGCGAGAAATTTTCCGATTCACCTCTGTTTTCCACCGGTGTGCAGTGTCCCATGCTGTTTCTCTCTAGGTCCACAGAGCTGGTCCTGTGGAAGTGGAGTTCACTCGCGGGCTGTGGTCTGCCTATTTCACCTCCAACTCTGAGAGTATAGAGCCAGGAGGCCACCCCTATTCTGCCATTTTCCACAATACTAATTTAATTTTTTATTTCAGAATATTACAGGAGTACAAAGGTTTTCATTACATAAATTGGTTTTGTATTATTTGAGTCAAAGTTATAAGTGTATCCATCACCCAGACAGTGTACATTGTACCCATTAGGTATGAATTTACCCATCCCCTCCTCCCCCTTCTACATATATTTAGAACCAAAATTGGAAGTGTTATAATTTCTGCTTCTACTCTCAAATATCATTTAGAAAACTCAAAAAGGGAAGCAAAGTCTACTGTACTTAACTTACCCATAATTTTGCTTACTATGTTTTTTCTTCCTTCTTGGTGTTCTAAGTTTCTTTCTTTTATCATATTCCTCCTGTTTAGAGAACTTCCTTTGGCTATTATTTTAGAGCAGGTCAACAGATGATAAACTCTCTGATTTCTTTCATCTTAAAATATCTTAATTTCCACTTCATTCTTAGAGGATATTTTTACTGAACATAGGACTCTGGTTTGACATTTCTTTTCTTTCAGTAGTTGAAAAATGCCATGCTACTTATTTCTGGCAACCGTGATTTTTCATGAGAAATCTGCTGTCCTTCAAATTGTTTTGTTTCTTTTCAGTTTCCCCTTACAAATGATGTGGCATTTCTTCTCTGGCAGCTTTCAAGTTGTTCTCTTCACCTTTAGTTTTTAGAATTTCGACTATGATGTGTCTTTGTGCGGATTTCTTCGAATTTATCCTATTTGGGATTGGATGAAATTCTTGAATCTAAATTTATACATTTTGTCACATTTGGAAAGTTTCAAGCATTAGTGTTTTGAGTACTTTTTGAGTCTTAAACACTTTTTTTTCTCCTTCTTGGGCTGCAAAAACACAAATGTTAGATCTTTTATCATAGTGCTGTAAGTCTCTGTGACTCTTTTTTAAAGTCTACCTTTGTTCAAACTATGTAATTTCTATTATTGCATGTTTGGGCTCCATGCTTCTTCTGTCACCTCCATTATGCTATTGAGCCCATCTATTGAGTTTTTTATTTTGGCTATTGTATTTTTCAGTTCTAAAATTGTCATTTGATTTTTGTTACACGTTCTATTTCTTTTCTTTTGCTGATAATATAATTGTTCACTGAGGCATTATATTGTTTCATTTGTTTCAAGTATGTCCATAATTGTTCATTAAAGTAAACTTATAAAGATTGCCTTAAAATTTTTGTCAGATTATTCTGGAGTTTCTATAATTTCTGTGTTGTCATTTTCTGATTGGCCTTTTACATTTTGGGGGGGATCTTCCTGGTTCTTGGCATAAATGGTAATTTTTGACAGAAATTTGGACATTTTGGATGTTATGCTATGAGAATCTGGATCTTATTTAAACCTTTCCTAGCATGGAGGGGTGGGGCAATAGGTTTTGTTTGTTTTTATTTTTGCCTTTTCTGTTGTGTTTGGCTGCGATAATATAGTTATTGTAAAATGTTTTCTGTATTGCTAGGCTTTCCCTTTCTTGGTCCTTTGGCTAGAAAGTGAAAATTTTTTGTGTGTGTGTACTCTTTGGCAATTTTCAGGTTGCCTGTTTCTTCAGCTCAAAGTCTAGGATATAGCAACATGTCTTTCCTTGGGTCATAAGATTCTCAAGCCAGTCTGCCTTCTTCTCTCTACGTTTCATGCTGTATATGTATTATATAATGTACAGCATTTACAGTTGTACCTAGTGGGAATAATGGGGAAAAGTATGTCTATTTCATGTCCTTAGAACTAGAAGTCTTCTCCTGGGTATTTTTAAAAAAACTTTTATTCTCTGCTGAGCAGATGTTCCTCTATGTTCACTATATTTCATGCCTGGGGAGGGCTATTTCTGGCCAGTCCCTTTCTGGAAAGACCCCAAATCAACATTATCTCTGTAGGTGGTTAACATTCCAGTACTATCACCACAATAATGCCAGCAAGAACTTGTACTCTCATTCAGAACTCAAGCAGCATAGATATAATGTTCAAATTTCTACCTTCTTTAGGTTCATGCCTTTCTTTAGCTATGCTACCTTGAACAAACTGCCTAACACCCCTAAGCTTTAGTTCTAGCATCTGTAAAATAGGAATCATCATACTTTGGAAGCTTCTTGTGTTCACTAAGTGAGATATTGCAAGGGAATGCAGTGTGACATATAGATGATGATAGCAATGTTTAACATGATTACTGCTGTGGAGGAAAAAGACAAAGAGAAACCTCCCAAAAGTATCTCAAAGGATGAAAGGCAACCAGTCAGATATTTCAAACGTGCCTTTAGTAATTCCCGGCCATGTAAGACAGTGTTAGTAATACACAGTGTTAAGAATACATTGTGAATGATGCAGACAAGGCTTCTGACCTCACTGACCTTACATTATACTGGAGGAAATACACAATTAAGAGCTGAACAAGTAACTCAAGTAAATTAATATTGATTGTGTTAGGTGCTGCGAATGTGGAAATACCATGTTTAATGAGATAGGCTGGACATGAGGTAAGAAGAAGTACACAGAAGGTTGAAAAAGAGGTGCTGCTTCTGAGAAGAACAAAGACTGAGAGGAGGCAGCCATGCAGAGAGCTCTGGAGGTCACACTGTCAAGGGGAAGAGGAAGGAAAGGTGTCCTGAGAAAGGGAGGTTTTTCCTTCTTGATCAAGACAACTTTTAGAGGGATCTCAAATGATTTAGCTTCATTTACAAAAAGGAAAACTTGGTTGGAAAATGAATTGTGGATCTGTTCATTGACAGCTAGAAGCTGAAAACTTTGAAGTATATTCCTAAGGTGATAATGCCCTTTCTACTTCTTCTATTCCTTATAATTACGTCCTTTCCTCTTTATCTTCATATTTCTTTCAGCTGCGAGCAGCACTAATGGCCATCCATCATGATGAGAGGAAGGAAAAGCATTTATCACCTGAAATAAGCCAGAAAGTGATATGGTATTTAAGTGAAAAATAAAATTCACTGTCCATGAAAAGTGAGAATAGATGGTGGGTTTCATTTTCTCTGAAGAAACAACACTCAGGTGACTGCACACTGTCTATATCTTGCTAATGCAGAGCTGGGTTTTATAATCTATAATGAAGATTTAGTGCAGTTTGTGCTGAGAAGGTGAAATTGAGAACAGAAGAGCTGAGACTTTGAAGGCAGAGCATGGGTTACAAACTTTACTTGCAGATTATTTTTTTTCTGCAGATGACTTAGAATGTCTTATTTCAGTTTATTTTTCCCTCCTCCAAATGGTTTCTATCTTCTTTTACCTTAAGCTTGAAAATGAAAACATAAATTTTAAAGAGAATATATTGTCTAACAGATATGGCCAAGTCAACCCCTTCAGGTTTACAGCAGGAATGGCAAATACTTGACATATATCCCCAAGCTCCCCCACTGCAGACATGGCAGACAGCAACCTTAAATAATCCTTGTCATCTCTTCCCCCTGGTTGTTTAGTCAGATACCTTTTAAATAAAACACACCAGGAAGGCCATTACCAACTGATTAATGTAGATACTCTGAGTACAACTTCTTTGCTATAGATGTTTTATTTTAAAACCTAAATTCTTCCAAGCATCCTACTTAAATTTCTTCCATATTTCTTATGGCAAAATCACCCAACGGATTCCTGAATGATAATTTTGAAAAAAACCCACTTGAACTCATGTTAGAATGATGTGTAGAAAACAAATTAATTGTGTTAATGAATAAAATAAATAAACTAAACACTTCAGCAAAGAAAATGTATGTTTACTCCACTGAGATGATTTAAAGCCCTGAGAGGAGGCAGGAAGGTGAGACCTTTCAAGGACAAACTTCTCCTTAGTGCCAGGGTTGAGGCTCTGGCCCTGAGGTCCTTGGATGATGTTCTTTGAACTGGAACATTAGGCAAGAACCACAAGGAAGCAGTCTTAGAAGCTGTAAAAGAGATTTCTGTGAATTTCCAAGAGAGAAACCAACCAATTCCAAGTCAGGCAGGGTTTGTTGCTGCTGTTGTTGTTATTGTTGTTTATTTTTCCAAAAATGGGGGTGGAAGTGACACCAAGTAAAGCAATTCCAGTACTGACTTTGTCTCTAGGCACCACTTGGAGAAGTAATGCAGCTGTGATTGAATTGTGGGGCCAAAGGGATAACTGCCTCAAAGTCACCAACAAGACCAGGGGCTTGCCCATGGTCTCAAAGTACTTTGAAGATAGGCCTCTTGTCCCTGTGTGTGGTCTGAGTCCAGTCTCAGAAAGAAGCAAGGGTGCGGGGGAAATGTGTCATACTTGATGAATGGCACATGCGTCTTTCAGATTAGTTGAATCAGTATCAGCACAAACAAGTGAGTATAAATGAACAAATGGGCTATGTGCTTGAATCTTCCAATAGAAAGATGATCTTGCTACGGAGAGTGGCAGGTTTTTACTAAAGCAGATACTTCAGCAGTTAACAGCTAGAACTTCTCCATCAGACATTCTCTAAATACTTTGAAATCTAGAAACAACCTTAGAGTTGTTGTCACATTCTATATAGACATAAAAGTGGCTTTCTAAAACCCCCCACTAGTTAAGAAAAGAACGAAAACCAAATCCCAGGTTCTCTTGACTCTACCTAGTTCTCTGTCTACTATATTAATTTTTAAGGATCCCCTGGCACAAAGACAATACCTACAGTCTCAGGGAAGACTGAAGTTGAATTATCTCATGGACTAGGATCATCATCTCTCCTGTTTAAGCAACTATTATTGTTTCATCAGAAAAATCACTCTTCTCATCCTCTCTTCATCCCTAAAAAGGACTTTGTGTTAGAGAGAGATCAATGGGGATTTCTTTTATTTTCTTCATGGGACTTCTGCCAGTGTATGGTCATCCCCACTACTGTATTATAGATTTATGTTCCCTTGTTGCCTTTGAACAGAAAAAATAAAAGTCATTGCTGTCAAAGCCCCACCCTCCTAGCTCCCTCAGCTCCCACACACAAGGGCAGCACCATCATAATCTATGGGTCAATATTTCCCATAATCTAAGAGATACTACACTGAACAGTGAATGAGTCTTTACAAGTTATAGATTTTTTTCTTAATCAGCAGATTGGACAGCTATAATTTAATGCTTGCATGAATTCATCTCTTAGAGGCACACTGGCTTACATTTCGATTCATTATTTCCAAATAAGGACATGGCCATGAACCACATGGTCAGGACTGAAGTGCATTATTCAGATTTTATGCAAGGTTCCCCCACTGTCCTATAGGTTTTTAGAACTGAATGAGTCTCATTTGGTCATAGCACAGAACCTTAGCTTACTCAGAGTCTTTGCTACCATGTAATGTCAGAGGCAGCAATGATTGGAAAATGTTTGCTCCATGTTTGCTTTTCTACTCCCCAAGGTACAAAGGTGGGAAATCCAAGCAGGTATCTGAGAATTGGAACACCACGAACAGGGAGAGTGAATTTCTCCTAGTTTCTTATAAAGTATATATTCTAATGATTGGCAATGAATCAGTCTTCATTATTAGATAACACCTTAGTTATCAGTTGACACCTAAGAATTAGAGGAAAGAGGACAAAGAGAAATTGGGGTGAGAGTGGACTTCCTCACCTCCAGAACTATGAACAATAAATTTCTGGTCTTTATGAATTACCTAGCATTAGGTATTTTGTCATAGGAGACCAAATGGACTAGGACAGAAATTGGTACCAGGAGTGGGGTGCTTCTGTAACAAATAACTACAAATGTGGAAGCATCATTGGAACTGGGTAATGGACAGAGGCAGAGTGATGGATGAGAGTGGTAAGGAAAGCCTACATTGGCACGAATGGCTCGTTAAGGGTGAGTCTGGGGAGGAGCTCAGTAGAAGAGGAGAGCTGTTGATGAAGCCTCAGTCTTCTTAGAGATTGACTAAGTGCTCATGATTAGAATGTTGGTAGAAATATGGACAGTAAAGGCCATTCTGATGAGGTCCCAAATGGAAATGAGGAATAAGTTATTGAAAACTAGATAAAAGGTGATCCTTGTTATTATATAAAGTGGCAAAGAACCTGGCTGAATTGTGTTCATGCCCTAGTGTTTTGTGGAAGGTGGAACTTCTGAGCAATGAAATAGGATATTTGGTGGAAGAAATATCTAAGCAGAATGTTGAGACTCTGGTATGGCCTTTCTTGACTGCTTACAGTAAAATGTGAGAAGAATTTAGCTGATCAACACCTAAGTGGACACATGGGAACAACATTTATTGGGTGTCGGGCAGACAGGAGGGGAGAGGAGGGGATGGGTATATACATACATAATGAGTGTGATGTGCACCGTCTCGGGGATGGTCAGGCTTGAGGTTCTGACTGGAGGGGGGTGGGGGGCAAGGGCAATGTATGTAACCTTAACGTTTGTACCCCCATAATATGCTGAAATAAAAAAAATTAAAATTAAAATTAAAAAAGTGAATTAAGACTGAAGTTATAATCAAAAGGGAAGCAGAACTTAAAGATGTGGAAATTCTCAGCCTTGTTGTATGGTGAAGAATGAAAAAGTATGTTAGGAAGCAAATGCCAAGAGTGTAGCCAAGATACCATTTGATAAGGAGGTTAGTATGGTTTAATGGAAGCCAAGTGCTAGTTCTCAAGACAATGGAAGAGTGTCTCTGAAGGCAGTTCAGAGATCTTAAGGGCTGCCCCATCCAGAATGCCAGGGCTTTGGGGGTAGAATGATTTCAAGACTAATAATCCCATTATTCTAATGCAGCACTCTGTGGCGATCCTAACTGTGGCTGAAGGGGACCCAGGTGTGGCTCAGGCCACAAATCCAGAGGGCACAAGCAGTAGACCTTGACAGGGTCCACTCAGTGCTATCACCATGGGTGTGCAGAGTACACAAGCTGTAGGAGCATAACTACCTTTACTTAGATTTTAAAGAATGCCCTAGAGGGTTTTGGTGCTCAGGCATAGAACTGCCACATAGGTGGGCATGCCTCAAAAAGTCCCCACTAGAGCAATGCCCAGCAAAGCCAAGGGGGTGGGGCCTTTTCTGATTCCAGAAAACAGTAGAGCCACCAACGTGCACCTATAGCCTGGGAGGGCCACAGACATGTGACTTTAATATGCAAGAGCTGTTGCATGGGCCACACCAAGCAAAGCCATGGGGGTAAGGCTGCCTGGAGCCTGAGGTGACCAACCCTCACTCCAATGTCCAGAGGTAAGACATCAAGTTGGAAAATATTATTCTTAAGCCTTAAGGTTTAATGTTATTTGCTTTGTTGTGTTTTGGACTTACTTGGGACTTATTATCCTTTTCTTCTTTTAGATTTCTCCTTTTTAAAATGGGAATGTCTACTACCCTTTGCCTGTTCTACCATTGCATTTTGGAAGCACACAACTTGTTTGATTTCACAGCTTCACAGCTGATTTTGATTACACTTAGATGAGAATCTGAGCTTTAGATTTTTGAGTTGATTCTGGAGCAAGGGCTATTTGGATGGAACTAATGTATTCTGCTATGATATGAATATATGTGTCCCTCCCCCCAAATTCATATATTGAAACCTAACCCCAAAGGTGAAGGCATTAAGAAGCAGGGCCTTTAGGAGATAATTAGGTCATGAGGGTGGATCTCTCAGAATGGCATTGGTGTGCCCTTATAAAAGAGGTCTGAAGGAGCTTATTAGTCCCTTTCCCCTTCCACCATGTAATGACACATTGAAGGTGACATCTGTAAAAAACAGGTCCTTGCCAGACACTGAATCTGCTGTCATCTTGATCTTGGACTTCCCAGGTTCCAGAACTGTGAGCAATAAATTTATATTATTTATAAACTACCCAGTTTAAGGTGCTTTGTTATAGCAGCCTGTACAGGCTAAGATAAATGGGGATACTGCACTAGGATTGGGCAGGAAAGAAAAAAAGTTTTTACTGATGTAAAGGGAAAAAAAAGAACATGAAAAGAAATATTAATATTTATTAGTACTTACAAGGTTTTTCTTCTCATCAATGACGCATTTGTTTAGAACCAGTCCTGGGTCCATGAAAATCTGTCTAGATGACTATGTTTGTGCCTTTCAAAATGATTAGGTTTTTCACCTATGAATAGTAAACATCTGTCCTGGGAAGAGTAACCTCTTGTCCATGATTTAAAACTTTAATAGGAGAATTTAGATTCCATCAGGGGATCTTGTTCTGTGGTCTAGTATCCTTTTCTATCTGAAAAGGATAATCCTTCCTTCTCTCCCTCCCTCCTTCCCTCCCTCCCTCCCTCCTCCCCTCCCTTCCTTCCTTCCTTCCTCCCTCCCTCCCTTCCTTCCTTCCTTTGTCCATTCCTTCCTCTCTCCCTCCTCCCCTCCCTTCCTTCCTTTCTCCCTCCTTCCCTTCCTTCCTTCCTTTGGCCATTCCTTCCTCCCTCCCTCCTTCCCTTCCCTTTCTTTCCCTTTCCCTGAATTCTTTAAAACTGACTGTATTCATTTCCTCTGAATATGGATATAAGCACAGTGCAGGAAATGATGCGTAGCTTTCTTGTGGTTATGATTTAGGTATTAGAGTCTGAAGGCTATGGTTCAAGGTCCAGCTTTGATATTTATATCCATCCAATCTAAATAAAAAATAATATCTCTTTTATATGGTTATCAGAACCTCAAATAAGATCATGCTTATGAAATCACTTTGTCATCTGAAAATCATAGACCAATTGGGAAGTATTCTTCTTATGACTGTGATTTTGACCTTTTTCTATGAATTCTCTAGGTCTACAGGGTTTCTCAAGGATGGAGAACATAGAACCACAGCCAAAATCTCCTTAAGCAGTATCCCTGAGGCGTTTTCTGTCACCTTGTCATTGGTTTATCCCCTTCTCACTGCAAGAGCAATGGCACTCTGGTGATACCACTGTTTTTAAGCTTAGTGGATCCAGAGAGAAGTCAAAATTTCACAATTTATTCACTTTATGTTGGTTGCACAGAAGGCAGCTGAGTACAATAAAATATAGGTGAGATTTACTGAGTTTGGCATCAAAGAATATTGAAGAAAAAAAGACATAAGAGAAGAGAACATTCTTGTGTGATATAGGAAAGTACAACCAGTGTTCTCTTAACACTAAGTGACTTTAGGGGCCATAAATTTCCAGCAGCAGGGCAGAGGTTAGACTGTGAAATGCCTGGGCTCCTATTCCTCAGGCTTTGCTACCAGTCCCCTTTCTGCTAGGAATTGCTTGAGTGCACAGGACGCCTTTTCATCTGCTCCTCCAGATCCAATCCTAACTGTTCTTCACTTAGTTCTGTACCCTGGGGGCTGATATAAACAAGCCACATCAGTGGGATCTCTTGGCCTCTGGCTTCCAGTGGGATTCCACAAATGGGATTACTGGCTGAAGATCAGGCCAGCGCACTGCTCCTGTTTTCATCTATTCAGACTGTAGCTCCCAACAGGCAGCCCTCTGCACATGCCTCTCTCTCCCTCAGGAGGCTGTGCCCCCTTGGCCCTCCAGGGCAAGATATGAAAGTTAGGTACTGAAGTCTAGCTGCTACTACTCCCCCAGCGTATCACACATCTCTGCAGATTCTAGAGTCTACACTGCCAACACTGTTACCAAAAGTTCAGTACTTGTCCCCAAGGCCGAATCAGTGAGAATGAAGAATGAGGACAAGTGGTTGAGTAAAAGGAAAGAGAAGTTTATTAATTTGCCAGCAAAAGTGAAGGGCTGCAGACTAGTGTCTCAAAAGACCACCATCCTGCCTTTAAGCAGAAATACAGGGCTTTTAAAGGGGGGTTTTCAGAGGTTGGGCTCCAGTCTATGTGACCGGTGTCACAAGTCATGACGTTCGGCTATTGTTGTTTAACTTGTAGTTGGTGATTTTGGTCAACCTTGTGACCTCTGTTGAGACAGACAATTCTGTTGAGCCATCTCTTGTGGTGTAAGATACTAGAAAACAAAGAACATTTTTCTGACTCTTTGATTACTGGCCTCAGGCAGGAATGCAAGTTTTAATTCCCAAAGAAGGTGAAAGGTTTTAAAGAGATAACTCGTATTACATTTTGTCCTTTTTCAGATCTTTACCTCTATTACAACACCATTACAAATAGTCCCTTTATTAAACTTGCCTCAAGTCTAGTTTGGGTTTGACAGATTTCCTTTACCTCAACCCTAATTAATCACTAATGGTGACCTCCTTTGGAGGTAGCATTGTGGACTGAGACAGGGTTATCCTGGGGAGAGGGGAATCACATCATGTATGGCCCCTGCCATTCCCCTTCCTCCAGGTTCCCCTGACATTTGATCCAAATGGAAGGTAAATAAAACTAAGAGCCGCTTTGGGAGATAAAAAGAGGCCTCCAATAGCTGGATGTGGTGCTGGTAGAGATTGGGAATTGGGGGTAGCAGCTTCATGCTTTGCCTTGATTGAAGTAGAGTTCTTATGACCTCAGTACATAGAGCTCTTTCTTTTAAGCCTCCACTTACTTGCTGTGTAAACGTGAAACAAGTTACTTGACTTCTCCATGTCTTCATTGCATCATGTTTAAAAGTGCATAACATTGTATATACCTTTTAAGAGTTGGCATTAAGTGGGTTAGTACATGGTAGTGTGCTTATGACAATGCTCAATATAGTTCTGAATGTATGCACATGTGTCTAGGTACAGGTATATTCAGAACTCAATAAATCTTAATTGTATTTCTTTCCTCTTCTCCATCCTCCTTCTTCTTATCACAATTATTTTTTCTACCAACCTGGTGTTTTCGGTCTACATTGGCCATCCCAGCAAGCTAGGAATTCAAGCTTGTGATTAGGCTAGGTTGGTTCCAGAGGATTTTGAGTTCCAGTCTTGACTTCTTCTCCATCTTCTGATGATGTTCAGGAGAAGATTTCCACATTTTCCAGGCTTGTCTTTCTTTGATTGTCCCCCCGTCATGATGAGAAAGTTATATAAACAATAGTACAGTTAGCGAGGGGTTGAAACATAGGCACGGCTGTCCTGAGCTACCTCAGACATTAAAAACAAAAGCAAGTCCTTTTATTGCAAACTGAATTCTTCTTACTGCAGTTTCCTTATTTTCTGATGATTTATCCTCAGGTGAGATTGAAATATGCAACTTTTTCCCCTCTTGTTTCTTTGTGGGTATGATGATTACTGGAAACCCTTGTGGTTAGCCCAGCAGCAAGCTAGAGAATTTTTACAGTTCTCCTTGGTGGGCCTTGAGCATGCAAATGTTTCCATCCTGGTGTTTTCTCAACCCAGGTACTCGCACTGCTCACTTATTTACTTCATTCCGGTCCTTCTCTCAAAGAGACCTTTTTGGGACCTCTGGAATTGGAGCTCCGTGTTACTCTCTATCCTCTTCCTTTACCTGCTTCAGGTTAGCTTTATAACATTTACCTACCTACATTAATTTATACATTTTGCTCAATTGTTCAATATCTGTCTTCTTTACTACAATATAAGTCCCTTGAATGTCAGGATTTGAACAATTTTGTTCACTCCTGTATCCCTGGCAACTAGATGGGCTGGAAACCTTCAATTTATCCCTCAAGATCTGCAACCCCAGTGATGTGTATACTGGAAGTTGGCTCATGTGAATAGAACAGTGGGTCCCTGTTAGTATGGGTTTGACCTGTGACTAGTCTGGCAGGAGGTTGGAAGATGGATGGAGGGGAGTGTAGTGACCAATTTGTACCTGTGTTCTGATAACATTCCCCCCTTTCTGCCCTAGAAAGGATCGTAGACCCCCAAAACACTACTAGCCCAGGAGACAGCGCCAACTCTTACTGATGTCCATAAATCATACCTACGCATTTGCAAACAATCATTTCATTAACATGGGCTCCAGTCACTAACTTCTTTTCTGCATGGATCCTGACTGACTGATAGATGCTGTATTTGACACACAAGAAATATATTTTGAATGTTTTTCAATGACTAGAAGCTCAGTATGAGGAAGAAAAATTTATTTGTTACTTCCATGAGGCTAATAGAAGGAAAATATTAAAGGGTGAAAGATTATCTTAGATAATAGAAACTGATGAACTGCAATAAGCTCCAAATTTCTTTCAAAGGTTTAGAAATAATGGAATTTTAAATCCTCAAAAACTTTTGCACTTTAACAAATCAGGATGGAGAATAAAATTATAGGTAAGGTTTACTAAGAATCTCTGAAATTTAACTCTCTTTCTGGTGCTTTATCTGTTGTCATTATGATTGTCTTTATTCTTATTCCATAACCTATCCCCTCCAATGCAGAGAAGTTCTCAGCCAGGTTCCTGGGAAGTAAGATAAAACCTTGTTCCCACTATTAATTTAAACTTTATATTATCTGAGAATCCATAGCATGTAAAGTCATTACTTATCAGGGTTTCTCTGCTGTTAACTTCTGATTTGTTGACAGACACATTTTGTAGACTAATGTGCTTGTTCTTTCACCAAAATGGGTTTTAATTAACAAGGCACTATCATCTGAGCTGCATATCAGTAGGTAACCAGCCAATTGCCACCACAGCCCTGGTGAGGATGGAGCTGGGTCAGAGTCGTCAGTGGGTAAAGGAAGCACAGCAGACTAACAGCAGCTTCCTCTCCTTCATTGTGGGAATCACACAGTGAGCGTCAGTCAAATGATAAAAATTTGAAAAGTAAAAATTAGATTTTCCTGGGAGAATTCTAGGAAGCTAATAATTCCTATAATTTTGAATCTCACTCAGCCTTCCTATATAAATTTTAAAACAAGATATAAAAAACAAACAAAAAATATGAATATCTGAAAGAAATCAAGTGACAGTGACTCCCAAAGAATCCCAAAGTATGAGCAGATGGAACTGACTTCTGAAAGCTAAAGATCTATGCAATGCCAGCTGTGTGTGAGAAGCAGAGAGCATCATGGGGTCTTTCACACAGCCGAGACAAGTAGATCCCAAAAGAACCAGTGGGCACCTACTGGGAACCATCGTGGGCCGTGACAACAGTAATTGAAACTGGAGGCGCTCAGTGTCTGCCTGTTCCAACCTGTGGGTTCTTGCAAGGGGCTGCGGGACGGCAGAAGCATCTGGAGAAGTCTGAGTTCCATAAAATCTCAAAAAAGAACCAGCTGAGTATCTACTTAAGGGTGAAACCAGATTGAACTGGAGATAGACACTGAATTGAACAGGACAGGACAGGAGAATTAAGGACAAAGAAAATCAAAGGTTTGCACAAAAGTGAGATAAAGGAGTAGAGCCAGAGATCACAGAAAGTATCACTTTTATTTTTCAAAAACAAAAATAAAGAGCAAAGGCTTCTGATTTTGCCCACGAGGCAGTAAATAGCATGGGACCTGTGCTCCCTTCACTCACTGGACATGATGTGTGAGGCCAAAGTGCTTGGACACAACAGCGGGCAGCCGGGACTCTCCTCCTTGAAAGAGGATGAAGTGGTCCCTGTGGTCCTCTCAACTTGCTTCCTGGCACTTTCCTGCTGTGGCACAGGGAAGCAAACCTCAAGAAGAGTAAATTAGTTGTCTCTTTCTGAGCTCAGGAGTCTGAGATCAGAATTACAGGCTACTAAACTGGCTGGAAACTGTGAGGCAGGGCACTGAAAAAGAGGGAGCTGCGGAACCCCATCTCTACAAAAATTTTTTAAAAAATTAGACAGGCATGGCGGTGTGTGCCCTTAGTCCTAGCTGCTTGGGAGGCTGAGGCAGGAGGATACCTTGAGCCCAGGAGTTGGAGGCTGTGGTATGCTATGATCACGCCACTGTACTCCTGCCTGGGTAGCAGAATGAGACCCCATCTCTTTAAAAAAAAGGGAGGGAACTGAACCCTTATCTGTTGGGGATTCAGAAGCCTGCACAGGGATTCATAATTAAGCAACCCAAGAAATTCAGGAAACCACACTGGGGTGGGATATACACAAAGAAAACTACACTTAGACACATGACGGTCAAATTACTAAAAACCAAGAGTAAAGACAGAATATTAAAAGAAGCCTAAGAAAAGAAAGACGTTATATGCAGAACAACAAAAATGGGTGACTTCTTATCAGAAATGATGGAAGCCAGATGAAAATGGAACAAAATCTTTAAAGTTTTGATCACTCGATGGCATTAGATAAAGGGGGGGCGGGACTGTGTGTGTGCTGGGTGGTGGGTTGGAGGCACAGTCAGTGGCACCTCCAGCGGTTCCAGAGTGTGTGATGAAATAGATGAGGAAAGTCGAGTTGGTAGGTAGCATGTTTTCCATGTAATACCCAGAACATTAGCCCCTTCTTCCACCCCTGAAGATCCAAGAACGATGCTTAGAGCCAAGAGCCAGGGAAGTAACTCCTGGGTCAGCCCTTTCCACGACTGATGCTGCTGGAGGTTGGGCAGGTATCTGCGCAGACCCCCTCTGCCCAGGTGGCTGGATGTGAAATTTGTCTTGTTTGCTTTGAAACATAACAATAAAAATGTGCTCAACTCATAAGTATACATCTAGATTAATTTTGACAAAGTGACCACAGCCCTGTAATGAGATTAAGAAATGAAGATTAAGAAACAGCATTGCCCTCAACCCAAAAGTCACCCTTGTTCTCTTTTCAGCTACTAGGCCTTGCCCAGATGACAACTGTCCTGAATTGAGCAATCTCAGATTATCTGTTACCTGTTTCTGAATTTTATATAATACAGTGTGGATCATTTGTACCTGGCTTTCATTTTCTTCATAATGATGTTTAACAGATTACCCCATGTTGACATATTTTTAATTCATTTATTCTCAGTGATATGTATTATTTTGTTGTATAATATATGTATGTCACAGGGTCCGGTGTGGTGGCTCGCGCCTGTAATCCCAGCACTTTGGGAGGCTGAGGCAGGAGGATCACTTGAAGCCAGGAGTTTGAGACCAGCCTGAGCAAGCGTGAGACCCTATCTCTACAAAAAGTAGAAAAATTAGCCAGGCATGGTGGGGTGATCCTCTAGCCTCAACTACTTAGAAGGCTGAGGCAGGAGGACCACTTGAGCCCAGGAGTTCGAGGTTGCAGTGAGCTATGATGAGGCCAGGTGACAGAGCCTAGGTGACAGAGCAAGTCTCTATCTCAAAAAAGAAAAGAAAATATGTCACAAATTATTTATGAGTCCCTCTACTTTTGGACATTTGAGTGTTTTCAAGTTTGGGGCTATAAGCATTTTTGTTGTTCATATCGGTAAATATGTAATTGCTGGTCAAAATAGTATATTGTATGTTTACCTTTAATAGATAATATTAACACTTTTGCAAAGTAGCTTTACAAATTTATATCCCATAAGCAGATGAAGTATATGAAGGTTTCAAGGGTGCTGCTTTATAACAAAACAAACATAGCAGTAACTGCTGTTTGTGATTTTGTTGTTATTTCATATTATCCATTTGATTCATGTATAATTATACCTTACTGTGATTTTAAATTAGTATTTCCCCTATAGAAAGGGAAGTTCAGCACCTTTTCCTGGGCACATTAGCCATTTGGATAGATTTTCTTGTGAAATGCCCATTCAAGCCCTCAGCGGCTTTTTCTGTCGTATCATCTGCCTTTTTCTTACGGATTCGTAGACGTCCTTTGTATATTCTCAATGAGTCCTTTGTGGTATATATGTATGGAAATATATTCTTCCTCTATGTTGAAAATGCCCACCTGAATTTTCACTCACTTAAAGGTATCTTTGATCAGTTGCAATTCTCAATCTCAGTGCAGTCCAGTTTGCTGTGCTTACTTGTCTTCCTACACGAAAGTGGCAGTGCTTTGGGCCTGTCTAAGAAAGATCCTACACCAAGGTCATAAATATATTCTTGTATGGTTAATTTTTAAAAGCTTTACTGTTTCCCTTTTACGTATGCATCTATAACTTGGATGGAATTTATTTTTTGTATGACATGAGATAGGAATCAAGATTCATCACTTTCTATATAAATATTCAAATATTCCAGAAATATTTATTGAAAAGATATTGCAGGTTACTTTGTCATAATTTAGCTGCCATATACATGGGATTATATTTCTGGACTCTATTATGCTTCATTGGCATATTTATTCTTGATGTTTATTTATTATTAGATAAATATACAGGTAAAAAGATATTTATTCTGCCATTATAGCTTTATGATATGTCTTACTATCTGGCAGTAAAAGTATACCACCTTTGTTCTTCACCTTCACTACTATTTTGGCCTTCACACTGTCAGGTCAATTATAGAATCAAGGTACCAATGTATACACGCATATGCATCATACACTCACGCAAACTCTAGCTGGAATTGTGTTCGGATTATATCAGATCTATAGATAAGCATAAATAAAATTGATATCTTAGCACTATTAAAACTTTCAATCTACGACCACAGAATATTTTACCATTCATTTAGGTCTTCTTTTTGTCAGTAATGTTTATAATTTTCTGAATAGACACCTTGTATGTATTTTTCAGCTTTACTCCTAAGAATATATTTTATGTCATTGTCAAATCATTTAACTTAATTTTTACTTTCTCCTTATTTTATGATGGTGTATAAAAACATCTGGTATGTTGTATATACTTCTGTGTACAGACTTTATATCCAAATATTTTATTTAATTAACTTATTAAGTCTTAAAGTTTTTCCATAGATTCTCCTGGATTTTCTATGTTTACAATCATGTTTCCTACAAGTAATGACAGCTTTATTTCTTCCTTTCTGATCCCCATATATTTTGGGTTTTACTGGTATCTCTTGCAGTGGTGAGGATGACTGACTCAATGTTAAATACAAGTGGTGACAGCAGACATCTTCTCTGGTTCCTAATCTTTGTTGGTAAGTTTTTAGTATTTCAGCACAAAGTACAATGTTTGTTTTACGTTTTTAAATTAGGATGATCTATATGATCATTATATCATTACGGCGATCTATATGAAATCGCTGCATGACATTCCATTGCATGAATGCAGCACAAATTATATATTCATTTGCCAATTGATGGAAAGTGAGTTGTGATCAATTTTTGACTATTATGCATACCCCAAGGTCATGAATATATTCTCCTACATTTAGTTCTAAAATGTTTTATTGTTTAATATTTAGATGTAAGGCCTTCTGTGGGCATTTGTTTCAATTTTCATGGATAAATAAGTAGGAAAGTTTTACTGTATCATAATGTAAGTATATGTTTAACTCTATGAAAAGAGTCAAACTCTTTTCAATAAAACTATGCTTATTTGCAATTCCACAAGCAGTGTATGCAATTTTATGTTGTTTTACATCCCCACTAGCACTTGGTATATTCATTCTTTAAAAAATTTTTAACCATTCTAGAGGATTTGTAGTAGGGGGGTAAAAGATAGATACAAGAGACTGCATATTTTATGATTCATTTTTTATGAATGTCTAGAAAATCAAAGCTATCAACAGAAAGAAGATCAGTGTTTTCCAAGGTTTGGGGCTTGGGCGAGGGGATAGAGTGCAAAGGGTTGTGAGGGAAATTTTTGGAGTGAAGAAAATATTCTATATCATAAATGTGGCAGTGATTACACACATGTGGCTACCTACATTTGTAAAACTGATCAAATTGTACACTCAAAATTATTAAAATTTATTGTGTGTTAATTATTCTGAAATAAAGATAATTTTAAAAATTAAAAAAGCATAAAATTGTTTGCTACTAGTATATGAAAATGCAATATTTTAAAATATTGATATGGCCTAATCTTTAAATTTACCTAGTAGTTCTATGTATTGCTTTGATATTTCTTATCATTTATTTTTCCTTAAGCAGTCACATCATGTAAAAATGAAGATGGTTTTACTTTCCAATATTTGCACAATATCCTAAGTATTTAGCATCAATTACTCACTCTATTTTTAGTGCAACCCTGTGAAATAGGTGCTACACCATTACCATTTTATGTATGAGTAAACTGCAAAGGGAGATATTAGCTAATTTGCTGTCCCCCAAATGGTGAAGCAGTGTACTCCTAAAGTCTTTCTCTAAACCAATTAAGTGTCATTTACGTCATTAGGCTATGCATAGTTTCATAAGGTTCAGGCAGTTTTTTCTCATTCGCTTATTTCCATAAAGTAAAATTTGCTGTCTTTGGTAAAAAGTTCTATGGATTTTGACAAACCCATGTTGCTGTTTAACCAGTACCCACATCAAGACAGAGAAAATTTCTAACACCTCGAAGATTCCCTCATGCTTTCCTTTTGTAGACAAACCCTTCCCCTATAGCCAGCCCCAGACAACAACTGTCTGTTTTCTGTTCCTATTATTTGGCATTTTCCAGAATATCATATAAGTGGAATTACACATTATATCACCTTTTGGGTCTGGATTCTTTAATTTAACCAGAAGGCTGCTGCTTCCCTTCTGGAGCCACACCTCCTGCAGCTGGGCTGGTGGGGAGGCGGGAGCAGGCTCGGGCTAATGTAAACTCCCGCTTTGTTAGCAAGGTTCGATGTTTGTTTGTTTGTTTTCTTTAATGAATGCCTCTCAATTGGCTGCATACCTTTTGTCAGTTTTCAGAGTACTGGAGTTGTTTCTGACAATTGTAGCAAACTTTATCATTGCCTGTTCTTTTTTTTAATTAATAGACTTTATGTTTTAGAGCAGTTTCAGGTTTACAGAAAAATTGAGCAGAAAACACAGAGTTCCTATATGCCCCCTCATCCCTCTCCCTCTCCCCACCCCACACCGTATCACCTGTTAACACCTCACATTAGTATGGTACATTTGTTGCAATTGATAAGCCAGTGTTGACACTTTATTATTATTTACTAAAGTCCATAGTTTACATTAGCATTCATTCCTGGTGTTGTACATTCTATGGGTTTTGACAAATGTATAATGACTTGTATCCACCATTACATACTGTGCCATACGGAATGTTTTCACTACCCTAAAAATCTCCTGTGCTCCACCTATTCAACCTTCTCTCCCTAACCTTAAACACTGGCAGCCACTGATCCTATTGCCAGTTTCACCTTTTCCAGAATGTCATATAATTGGAATCACACAGTATGTAGCCTTTTCAGATTGCCTTTTTTGACTTATGCTTTTAAACTTCCTCCATGTTGTTTTGTGATCTTATCGTTTATTTCTTATCCCTGAATAATATTCATTGTATGGATGTACCATAGTTTGTTTGTTGATTCATTTATTTAAGTCATCTTAGTTACTCCCAAGCTTTGGTAATTGTGAAGAAAGTGGCTATACACATGCACGTGCAAATGTTTACACTGATTTGAGTTTTCAACTCATTTGCATATGTGCCAAGGAACATAATTGCTAGATCTTATAAGACAGTGTTTAGTTTTATAAAAACCTATCAAACTGTCTTCCAAAGTGGCTGTACCATTCTGCATCCCCACTAGAAATGAATGAGAGTTCTTGTTGTCCCACATGCTCAACAGCACTGGTGTTGTCAGTGCTTTGGATTGTGGCCATTCTAATACATATGTAACAGGATCTCATTGCTGTTTTAATTTGTGATTCCCTGATGACACATGTTAAAATATACTGCCAGCTGACAGAAAAAATTGGCCCCCTGTGGCTAAAATGAGGCACACCAGAAAGGAAATCAAGAGACTGTATCTGGCGGGGGGAGGCGGTCACATATCCTCCATTACTCACTGCTGTGAGGTCTTCTTCCCTGTTAAAAACATTATCAAAACAGCTACACCGGGGAGTTTCCTAGCAGATCCCGGGGGACTGCCTGACACCAGCCAACCAGACTCCCCCACCCCTGTCTTATAGTCTCGCCACAACTCTGAGTGGACAGAACAATCTTGCAAACTTTCCTGATGGACAGCCACAGATCTCCAGCCAGTTTCAGCCAGCTTACGGACAACGCACACACTATGTCGTTATGCCCTGCAGTGCATCCTTTGACTTAAAGAGCCAAATTCCTCCTCATTTTAAGGTTAAAACTCCACCCTAAAGTAACACAGAATGCATGTGCACATACGTTTGCCCACTGTGCACAAGCTTTACTTTCCTCAAAAATATTCCTAGATTTCCCCCAAACCTGCTGAATACGCATTTAAGCAGACCCTAAAAGACATAAATGCCGGATTTCCCTCTCCCCTCTTCAGAACGTGAGCTTTTGGTTACCCCAGAGGCCACCTCCCCAGTCTGCAGACTGTCTGTCTGAAAATAGTGTTCTCTTCCTTCCTCCCTCCATATCACGGTCATTTGTTAATAGAATTCCACGTTGAACATGTTTTCCTGTGTTTATTTGCCATCTGTGTATCTTGTTTGGTGACGTGTCTGTTCTAATTTTTGCTCGCTTTTAAACTGGGTCGCCTGTTTTCTCCTTGTTGACTGTTAAGAGTTCTTTGTATACTTTGAATGCCAGCTCTTTGTCAGACATGTGTTTTACAAATATTCTCTCTCAGTCTGTGGCTTGTCTTTTCTTTCTCTTAACAGTGTCTTTTTCAGAGCATAAGTTTTGAATTTTAATAAAGTCTAATGTATCAATCATTTTTTCATGGATTGTGCCTTTGGTTTATCGTTTCTTTTTAGGGATTTTCTGAGCTCCTCACTCAGCTATCTCTGAAGCCTGCCTGCCATTCCAAAACGCTGGTGCGTGCCAGACACGGTATTGAACAACTTACATTCCTCATAATGTTAAATCCTTCCAACAACCTGCAATTCTAAACCTCCATTTTATTACACAGTGAAACTAAGGGTGAGCAAATTGCCCAAGGCTGCAAAGCTAGAAAATGGTGAAACCAATATTTTCATGCAAACAGCTAGACCCAGGAGGCTGCTCACATGACCCCTGTGCTTCGCTTCCAGCTGGGGACATTGGAAGGCAACTGACCCAGCCCCTCCCCCGATGTGCACCTCTCCTTTGCCACCGCCCTTGAATGGTGCAATTATAGTTTGTTCATCGGTTCCAATTTCAGCAAGTCCTTCCTCGTTTCTCACCCTGATCTGCCTCAGCATTAGTCTCACTGACTCCGCCCCTGCCTGGACAAACCCTCCACTGAGTCCCAGTGCACCGAAAAGAGAAGGTGAACTCTTTGCCATTACCCACAGGCCCAGATGAAAGAACACCTGCCTGCCTTTTGTGTCTTTTCTCCTACCATTCTCCCTTTTATTGACAAGGTCTCAGCTGCACTGGTGTCCTTTTCTGGGGAAAATACAACCAGCTCTTTATCACTGCAGGGCTTTGGCACTTGCTAATCCTGCTTTTTTAAAATTCTTCCCCCAATAACTTGGCATGACTCCTTTTCATCATTCAAGTACCAATATCTGGTCCAGTTTGCTTTTTAAAATTTATTTTGGCAGTTATCACTTGGAATTATTTTATTCATGTATTTGCTCATTTCCTAGATTTACCCTGTTGTGACATGTACCTGCATTAGAATCGCCTCTACTTGTTTTTGTTCCCTTACTAGACTGACAGAGAGGTGTTTGTTTTGTCTATCATTACATCCACAGCACCCAGCAAGTGCCTGGCACAGAGCAGGTTCGTTCTCTCTCTCTCTGTACACACACACACACACACACACACACACACACACACACACACAATTTATGTGTAATGATGAATTCTCTCAATCTTCTTGTGGCATAGGTAGCATTATTTTTGGAGATTCCAGGGTTGGATCTCAGGTTTGTCTGACTTAAAGTCCAGGTTTTCTCACCAGTTCCATGCTGCTGGAAGTGAGGATAACACAGAAGGTTTTCTGGTCCCTATATCTCCCTTATCAAACTCAGTGAAGTCAATCTCACAAAATAAGATTGAGCCAGGCATAAATTCCAATGGAAGATGGCACTCATCATTAGGAGACTTGCCATGAGTCAGGTTCAGCAGGAATCCTAGAGAAATTGTCACGTAAACAATTCTGTGTAATTGTGCTTCAGATGGAAATCTGTCCGACATCCACAGGTTGTGCTGCTTTTCCCCAATATCTGCCTGTTTAGGGACGGGTGGGCTAGCCAAGTTGTCATTAGTGAAAAGTGGGTTTGTGGTGGCCCTCAGAGGTGTAGGGGAGCTAGAGATTCCTTCCAACCTCCCCCCGCCCCCCTTTAGCTCTTAGAGAGTTCTTTGGCTGGATCATGAACCCAAACGGACCCCGGGCAGATTAACAAGAGAAAAGCGTGCACATTTCATTAGTGCAACATGCACATGGGGGCGAAGTCTGAAGAAGTGGCCAAAGCAGGATGCTTTTATACTTTTTAGACAAAAAACCTGTATATTTGGGAAGAAAAGACAGGACAAAGGGGTTCTAGCTAGAGGCAGTAAATTTCTACAGGAGTCACTAGGAGCTTCGGAGGGGTGTAAACAGGTGGAAGATAAGGGTTACTTTGGTAAGAACATTTATTCAGGTCAGTTGTGTCCCCAGTGCTCAGTCTCTGGTGGTGAGGACTATCTTCCGCTCCCTGATACAGGGAGGGTACCACTCCCAGAGGAACCTTTATGGCCTGCTGCATGCAGAAAGAGACAAGGCAGCCTTCCCTTTCTGGAACTGCCATTTCTCCAGTGCGGTCGGCTGGAGGTACTAGTACACCAGTCCAGCATGTTCTTCACTCCTTCAGAGGCCTGTGTCTGAAGCACTTGCTGCTGTTGGCAGTGCCCTCATGCTGCTCCAGAAGTCTCCAAGTCAGCTCTGCTCCCTGGGCCTGGGGCTCCCCCGGCTTCCCGGGCAGGCTGGCCTAGAGCAGGTGCAGGAAGAGGAGGTGGGGGTCTTCCCAGCCTTTACCTCATTTCCCCAGGCTTGGAAGCTTGGATCTCTGCAGAGAAACAGTTACTGATCTGAAATATGATGACCTGGGAAGGGCCTGGAGGGCAAGGACCTCCTCTGCCTCTTTCCAAACCAGCTCCCTCATTCCCCTCTCAGGTTTGCATGAGGTAGTATCTGGACATGGTCGGGTCAGAGGAATTACCCAGATGGTGATACCTCAGGCCAGTCAGGAGGAGAAAAAAGCTCCCTGACTCCATCATGAAAGGCAGGGTGGGGGCAGCACGCAGTAGACTCTGTGACTGTTGAGAGGCCATTCAGGTAGCAGACGCGGGCACTCAGAGTCGCCAGGAGCAGAGGCCACCCAGGGTCCTGCTCCAGAAGGGCTACTTCTGTGGAGCACTGAACATCCTGGTTGTGCACAGGCTGCATCACCCACGGCCGGCAGCAGGACCACAGAGGTGTGGAGCAGGCCGGGACCAGCAGGTGGGCTCCCTGCCACTCAGGGCTGTCACCAGCCACTCTGCAGGCGCAGACCCAACTGCACCCACTGCCAGGAGGCTTCTCCCACACTCCCTGAGCCCCTGGTGGGCATGGAGAACCCTGACGCCCCTCCCTCTCCACCAGGACTTCTCTGCTGGGATGCTGCCCGTTCAGTGGTCTTGCTCTCATGCAGCAGATGGTCTCCTTCGCCACATGCCCCCTTTCCCAGAGTGGAATTCTTGGCCTTCAAGGGTCACGTCAAATGCTATCTCCTCAGTGAATCCTTCCGTGTTCTCCCATTTCAAAGAAATTATTTCTTCTCTTGGCTCCACTGTATTTTGTTTATAGCATTTTTATGGATCTTTCTTTTCTGGTAGTGCGTCATTACTGTCTGTGCATGTATTAATCCCCCAGAAGATCATAAACCACGCACACCTAGGGATTATCCGTTACTTGTGCCATCCGCATCTGTGTTACCGCATGAAAACTGTCCGTTCCCAGTGCACAGCACGGTGTCAGGCACACAGCTGATGCTCACAAAGTGTCTGTTAAATGGCCAATAGACCAGGAGAGAAAACTGAGGCACACAGAGTTTAAGAGACAGATAGCAAATGCTAAGGACATACCCAAACTGAGGCCTTCTGGCTCTGACTCTGGCGCTCTTTGTACCGGAAGAGAATCCACTTAAAATCATCATCGTCCTTTTAAAACCAGAGATATTATCCTGAGATCCCTTCTTCAAAACAAACATGATTGTTTGCTCGTTTCTGGTGCAGATGCCGTCCTGCCTCTCGGTGCTAAGATGATGCTCTCACCTTCGGGGAGTTATGCCAAAGCCTGGCGCGGACTTGCCAACTGCTGAGCTGTGAGCCTGGTTTCCACACCTGGGTCACAGCAGTTCCCAATCCCCCCAGTCCAAGCAGGGGCAGCTGGGCCCCGGAGGATGGGCTCCCCTGGTCATCTGGGCCCAATCCCAATCTCAGTGTTCTCTTTTTTTGTATAGCATGAAAATGGTTGAGAGACACAGTGACGAACTGTCACCAGCAACTTACTGCCCCTGCTCAGCATGCTCAGGTATGTGCATGTGCACACACACACCCCTGCTCCTTTAATGGGCACCAGAATGCCTTTCCAAGCTGGGTCACTAATATACTACATAAAGAAATTTGTCAAGATAAAAATTAATAGATTTCCCCAGCATCATGACTTTATCAAAGTTTCTCCAAGTTGTACTAGAAGTGCATACATTGCAAAGAAGAAACTCTCACCCCTGGGAGGGACACCCACCACCAAGGGGCCTGGGGTCCTGCCCTCCCCCTTCATATGGAACAGGTCCTACACTAGTTTCTGAAACTCTGTAACTCAGCCTGTCTAGTTCTCCCCGCCCAGCCCTGGCTCCCCCCATTACACACGGGTTATGCACACCTGAGATGGCTGCCTAGCCTCTCCCATCCTCAATGGCACCACCTCCAAAATACGAGGCATCTACCTGCCCAGGCCTACCCCAGCACACACTGTGCACCTGTGGTGTGTCACAGCCTCCCTGTCCCGGCCCACGCTCCTCCTGTGTCGCTCTCTGTTTAAATAATCCCAGCCAGCACCAGAGGCGAGACAGCCAGGGCACTGGAAGACTCTGGAAGTGGAGCCTAAGAGTGAAGCTGAGCCCAGCCTGCCTGTGGTGTCAGAGCCACCCCTAGTCACAGCCCGGGGTCTGTCCACCTCCTCCTTCCTGTGGTTCAAGGAATTAGAAATATGTCTGTCTCAGCCACGAAGCAATTCAACATAAATTCAAGAATTTTTGCCTCTGAAAGTTCATCTTGGCCTAGAGATGCGTGATCTGAGCCAATTCAATGTCTTCTTTCAAACTTACACCGAGTGGGGTTCCAAGCGCGCCTCGCCAGCTTTCTCTGGCTCTAGACGGAAATGAACCACGGGAGTCGCATTTGAACTGCTGCATGCTCGGGTCCAACCAATGTGTGTGGATCCCGGGAGCCAGGGCTGTGCCAGGCATGTGGACAGTCTTATCTCAGAGATTAAGTTTGGATTTTAGAATCAATTGCGGGAAATATGTGACCTTGTTTTGTCAAATTTCCTTATTAATTTTTTAAAGCCTGTCACCTTCTTTCTATTCCCACTGCCTGCGAACATGAAGTCTTTACCATTTCTCATCCGGACCACTGCAGTCCCCTCGGTGGCGGTCTCCCTGCCCCTGGCCTCATCCCCATGTAAAATGCTAATCCTCCTCTGATAGAGCCTTTGCTGGTGCTGCGTCACCTGCGGAGAGCCCAGTGTGACTGCCAGGCACAGACAGGGCTTTATTAGCTCCATCCGACTGGTCCCTGCTGCTTTTCTCTTCTGCGGACTCTTCCCTCAGCACTGCCCTCAACTTCCTCAACCTGCTTCCTGCTCTCCAGGCAGTGTGCACTCTCCTGTCCCGTGTCCGTGCTCTTCACTCCCCTGGCCTGTGCTCCCTGCCGTCATCATCCGTCATCATCCATGCAGTGAATCCCAACACGTTTTTTAAGACCAACTCAAATGTTGCCCCTGGCCTGAAGCTTTCCCCACATCATCTTACACCGCCCCAGGCTGCACAAATCCCCTCCTCCCTGTTCCCACTGCCTGTCCCTCACTCCCCAGTAGCCCTCCCCGCACACAGGGAATCCTTCTTGCTATTGTATGAGGCATAACATTGCTCACTCTTTGACTGTAAGAGATCTTAGCGGTGAGTTATATCAAGTCCTTCATCTCCCAGGTTAAGAAACTGTGGCTTGTGCATTTATTCCTACACTCATTCACTAACCAAACTCTCACACGCTAAATATTTGTGGAGATCGTACTGTGTGGTTGCTTCATGGTGTGGGGATGCCGCCGTGACCAGGACAGCGAAGCCCTGCCTTCGTAGGGCTAACAGCCCGGAAGCAGAGGTGCGTGATGGCAGATAAGTGGGCAAAGAGTCAAATATCATGATTTTAGGTATCAATAAGTGCTGTGAAAAAATAACAGTGATAGGGTAGAAAATGCCTGGGTTTGAGGCTACTTCAGTCTTCTGAGTCCCAGGTGGTCAAGAAAGATTCTCTACTGCTGTGATCTCTGAGTGGAGAGCAGCAATGAGAAGTTCCAACCACAGGAAGGGAGGGACAGCATTCTCAGAGAGTGGTCTGCCGAGTGCGCAGGCAGGCCCTGAGGATGGGAGCTTGGCATGTTCTGAGAGCAGCCCGTGGCTGGGTGCAGCTGGGGTGTCCTGAGTGGAGGCACAGCAGGCGGGAAAGGGGAGAGCCCAAGGCCAGACAGCAGAGGGCCTTGTAGGCCGTGGTGAAGATTTCAATTCTGTGATGCTGAAATGAAAAGCCATTGGAGAGTTTCCCATGGGAGAGTGAAGGCATCTGAGATTTTTTTTTAAACCCACAGATTTAGGACACAATGTTGCTTAGCCATGGTTATAAGAAGTCCTCAGACTCAGTTTTAAAACTGTCCGACAGATCAGGAGCACACTGGCAGGGACGCGAGCTCCCCAGGCAGATCAGGCCTGGAGCGGTCTCAGTGAACAGACCACCCAGCACCAGCCGATGGCACAGTCTCACCCAGGACACTCACTTCTGTGGAGGGCGGCAGCCCTCTTTCATACCACTGGAAATCTTTACAAGATCAAAACTTACTCTGCTCAGAGAGATGGTGCCTAACTAGTATACGTCCCCCTTACTATAGTAAGCCATTAATTAAACTTTGTCCTTTTATTTCAGATACTGAATGTTGCTCTCATCATCCTTTGACAGTTCTGTAACTTTCTTCCAAATTATTTTGAAGTTCTAGAATTTGTAACCAAGCAGGTCTTCATAAAAGGTCAATAGGCATAGATATTTGTAAAGGGTACTTAGCCCTAGGTCTTTGTATTAAAGGATTAGAACTTTGAATTAGAAGTATATCATTAAAGGATTAGACTTAGGTTTTTGATTATAGCAAGGTTTCTTAACCTCAGCACTACTGGCATTTTGGACTGGTAACTCATTGTTGTGGTCCTGCGCACTGTAGAATGTTTAACAGCATCCCTGGCCTCTACCCAGCAAATTCAAGTAGCATCCTGTTGTGAATGAAGGCTGTATGACTTAGCTGGCAACTACTGTCCCCAGCAGCTCAGAGGCCAGGACAAAAGAGGATCAGCAGGGCATCCACCTGCATGGGTCTCTGGGGGCTTCCTCACTGGCCATCAGGGGTCAAATTGCTGCACGACTTCAGTGACACAAGCCCAGTGTGAAAGTTTAAGAGTTTTTAGTACTCACAGACGCTGGAAGCTACATGGCACACCTGGAGGCCACATACACATACACATGCACACACACACCACATGAGACAGCAAGGAGCATCACACAGATAGATAGATAGATAGATAGATAGATAGATAGATAGATAGAGAGAGAGAGAGAGAAGGGACCTAATTCAGCTTTCCTATGGGAACTTCAATTGGTGGGGTTAAAGAAAGCAAGCACTAGTTCCATGAGGTCCCTTTAAATTCAAAGGCAAATGCCTGAATGGTCCATTTAAAGGAAGCTTAGGAAAGTCAGGAGCCCAGCCAGCTAGGCAGGAGAGATTCCTCTGAGTTTTATCTCTGGCCACCAGCTAAAGCCATTTTGGTGGGGTCAAGTGTGACTGAGCCCTGCTTCTTATATGAACACGTTAAATTTATAATCAAAAGTGGATTCAGAGGCAGCATAAATTGTTAAGGACTCACTATGTACCTCTACCCGTAGGTGTGACAAAAATGTTTCAGGGCATTACAAAATGTTCCCTGGAGTATAAAATTGTCCCTGTTTATGAACTGTTGGTATGGATTACTAGAACTTTTGTTTTGGAGGTATAATATTTGGTTAATATTTTTTCATTATCCTAATTCTTTCCCTGCTGTTTGCTTTGCTTTTGCTTATCTATGTGATAAAAATCTTCTTTCATTTTTTTGTCTTAAATTTTCCTTTTCTATTAAATATTTAAAAGAGTGTTCCATGGGGAATGGGTGGAGGTGTAGATCTGCAAGTATTCAGTCCATCCCAAGGGGGTCCTGGGGGCCAAGAGTCAGATCTGCAACATATTCATTAATAAGGCATTGTTCAAGCTTTGCGTTGGGTCCCCATAACATCTTCGTGAAGACACACCCCATCTTGACAATCTGTGAGGGAAAATTACTAGAAGTCCATATTTTGGGGTCAACAATTGTTAAAGTGTTAATTGTATGGCTTATTCTTATCCTCTGATTGGTTCAAAAGCCCAAAACACCATTCACAAGCACATGCTGGTTACTGATCATAGTGACTTTCTCATATTTGTCATGAGTTTGTTGATGTCCGGGGTCAGCAAACTTTTTCTGTAAAGGACTAGACAGTAAACAGTTCAGGTTTTTTGGGCTATACAATCTCTGGGGCAACTATTCAACTCTGCCTTTATAGTACAAAAACAGCTACAGACAATATATAAACAAATGGACTGCCTGTATTTCAATAAGACTTTATTTATAAACACAAGTGACATATGGCCTAAAGGCCATGACTTGCTGAGCACTGGCAGTAATTTGCTCAACCTCTTCTGAATACAGGTCTGCTTCCTTTATAAATTTGAACTATAATCTTTACACTTGTAATTAGCTGATAAATGACATAAATAAAAAGACTTACTATAACAATGGCCATTACAAGAAAACTTCGAAATGTCAAAATCAATAAATTTATATATTTACAAGAAGCTCCAAAAAATTAGGAGTCAAAACACTAAATATCCAATAGTCAGCTTCTTGCTTGGCATGCTGGGATTTCAAAATTCTAATGCCAAAACAATGTGTTTTGAATATTCTGTGGCCTTATGAAACCTACCCTCATCGAATCTCTCTCTATATAGAACTCAGGATTTTGTTAGATTCTTTTTGTTCTAGACTACCATTGAATTAGTTAGAAATACAGAAGAGACAAGATTAAATAAACCATATGTATAACATTTTTAAAGTAAAAAATGATTTAAACATTAAAAATAGGAAATAGAAGATTATGATAGACAAAATCAAAAAAAGTCTCCCCCAAGGATGTCCCCATCCTAATCCCAGAACCTGTGACTATGCCAAATCATATGGCAAAAGGAGTGAAGAAATTAAGGTTGAAAAATCAACTAATCTTAAAATAGGGAAATTATCCTGGATTATCTGGGTGGGACTGATGTGATCATAAGGGGCATAAATTGGAACGAGGAGAAGAGTCAGCATTGGAGTGACCTGGTATGAGAAAGAGTCGGCTCATAGTCGCTGACTTTGAAGATGGAGAGAGAGCCACTGGCCAGGGAATGTGGGCAGGTACAGGGGCTGGGCAGTGCAAGGAAACAGATTCGCCCACAGAGCCTCCAGAAGGGACCAGCTCTGCAGACTGCAGCTCTGCAGACACCTTCATTTTTAGCCCTTTGAGATACATTTTTAACTTTTGAACTACAGAGCTGTAAGATAACAAATTTGTGTTGTTTTAAGCCATTATGTTTGTGATTATTTGTTATAACAGACATAGAAACTAATGCAACTACATGAGACAATTTTTTTAAAAGTTTTTTTTTTCTAGGAGTGGGTTAATCAAAGATCCAAAAGTGTAAATGAATTACAGATAAAATTTACATCTCAGAAAACTTTTGAATTCTGGAATAAACCTCAGAGTTGAAGAGAGTCTTGTTCTCTTTTTATAAACAGGCTCAAATAATAATTAGATTATTTAATTAAAAAATAAATTGAATATAGCTAGACATTTTCAGGTAGTCTTAAAAGTAAACAAGCTAGAAAGACAACTCATGGATCTCTCACTAAAACAATAAGAATGGGCTGTGTTCTCTAAGATCTGAGAGCTGATAGATAAGCACACTTAAAGATTTATAAGCAGAAGGCCATTGAAAGAAAAAAAGTCCCACTTTGCCTAGTAAACAGAGGGACAATTACCCAAAATATGCTCAATGATGCTGCTCCGAGGGAGACATTGACACCATATGATTCCCTGCACTTCCTCTAAACTGTGAAGAGAATTGTCTATAATTACAGATATACATTAACACAGCTTTCATGTTTATGTGTCGTTACATCTTTCTTTAATCCCATGACAATAAAACATCAAATCCTTCAGATTAAAGTTGTATGGAAAGCAAATGGAAATGCAAATTGAGTTATCAAAACTTGAAAATATAAAAAGAGAAAAATATTGTTGTGCCAAGTGGTGAAAAAAATGATAAAGGACCTCTTCTTCCCCCGTTTGATTGCCTTCTTTGGTGACAATATGATCTTATATCTAGAAAACCACAAAGATTCTGCCATGAGACTACTGGAATTGATAAATAAATTCAGCAAAGTCTGAGGTTACAAAATCAATGTACAGAAATCAGTAGCATTCCTATACGCCAACAACAGTCAAACTGAGAACCAAATCAAAGACTCAATGCCTTTCACAATAGCTACAAAGAAAATGAAATACCTAGGAATATATTTAAGGAGGTGAAAGACCTCTACAGGGAGAACTATGAAACACTAAGGAATGAAACAGCAGAGGATGTAAATAGATGGAAAATTATACCATGCTCATGGATTGTCAGAATCAACATTGTTAAAATGTCTATACTACCCAAAGTGATCAGCAGATTTAATGCAATCCCTATTAAAATACAATCATTTTTTGCAGAAATAGAAAAAATAATTCTATGTTTCATATGAAACCAGAGAAGACCATGTATAGCCAAAGTAATCTTAAGCAAAAAGAACAAATTGGAAGGCATCACTTTACCTGACTTCAAGCCATACTACAAAGTTATAGTAACTGAAACAGCATAGCAATGGCACAGGACAGAGACACAGACCAATGGAACAGAACTGAGAACCCAGATATAAAACCACCCTTATATAGCCATCTAATCTTTGACAAAGCAGACAAAAACATACACAGGGAAAACGAATCCTTATTCAATAAATGGTGCTGGGAGAATTGGATAGCCACATGTAGAAGACTGAAACAAGATTCTCACCTCTCACCTTTCACAAAAATCAACTTACAGTGGATAACAGACTTAAGTCTAAGGCATAAATCTAGAAGAATTCTAAAAGAAAATGTTGGAAAAACTGTTATAGACATTGGCCTAGGCAAAGAATTTATGAAGAATACCACAAAAGCAATCACAGCAACAATAAAAAATAAATAAATGGGACCTGATCAAATTAAAAGCTTCTGCATATCCAAGGAACTATCATCAGAGCAAATATACAACCTACAAAATGGGAGAAAATATTCACATGCTACACATCTGATAAAGGGCTGATAATTAGAATCTATATAAAACTCAGGAAAATCAGCAGGAAAAAATAAAACAACTCCATTAAAAAGTAGGCAAAGGACATAAACAGAAACTTTTCAAAAGAAGACAGACTAATGGCCAAAAAAAATATGAAAAAGTGCTCAGTATATCTAATCATCAGGGAAATGCAAATCAAAACCACAATGAGATATCACTTAACTCCAGTGAGAATGGCTTTTATCAAAAAGTCCAAAAATAGCAAATGTTGGCGTGGGTGCAAAGACATAGGAACACTCATACACTGCTGGAGGGACTACAAACTAGTACAACCTATATGAAAATTAATATGGAGATACCTCAAAGAACTCAAAGTAGAACTACCATTTGATCCAGCAATCCCACTACTGGGTATTCATCCAAAGGAAAAAAAGACATTCTATAAAAAAGATCTGCACTCAGATATTCAGAGCAGCACGATTCGCAACTGCAAAGATGTGGAGACAACTCATGTGCCCATCAATACTTGAGTGTATTAATAAAATGTGGTGTGTATACACACACACACACACATACACTCTCTCTCTCATACCATGGAGTAGTACTCAGCCATTAAAAAAATGATGAACTAA
>CAUYRT010102394.1:0-25371 GCA_963574885.1 Lepilemur ruficaudatus
AAAGATGCCATGTGGATAGGGTTTATCACTAGATCAGTTCTGGAAAATAGTACTAGGTAAAGTGGTTGGTTGCTTTATTATCAAATATTTGTTGTAAATTACTGATATTAAAACATAAAAATAGGCCAGGTACGGTGGCTCACACCTGTAATCCTAGCACTCTGGGAGGCCGAGGCAGGCGGATGGCTCAAGGTCAGGCGTTCGAAACCAGCCTGAGCAAGAGCGAGACCCGTCTCTACTAAAAATAAAAATTAATTAATTAATTAATATTAATTATATATTAATATATAATTACTATGTATATTAATTATATATAATAAAAATTATATATAATTTTTATATATAATTCTATATATAAGAATATATAGAAAATATTAGCCAGGCATGGTGGCGCATGCCTGTAGTCCCAGCTACTCGGGAGGCTGAGGCAGAAGGATCGCTTGAGCCCAGGAGTCTGAGGTTGCTGTGAGCTAGGCTGACGCCATGGCACTCACTCTAGCCCGGCCAAGAGAGTGAGACTCTGTTTCAAAAAAAAAAAAAAAAAAAAAAAAAAACGAAAAAAAACCCATAAAAAATATTTCCCAAGCTTCAGCTTAACATCCATTGAGGAACTATGCAGAATGTCTTAGGTGAACCTTGACACTCATGTGGAATTATTCATGTTTTCATGTGCATGTTGTGTGTTTTTACAGTGAGGAAATGAATTATTAAAAAGTACTAGGGATATGGACACTATGATGGGCACCTATGAATGTTCTTGGTGTGCAAAAATAATCACCCATACACAAGAGAAAAATTGTACAATAAAATCTTCATCTATGTGGTAATACATATGAATCTAGAAGTTATATTATTCTGTTCTGGTACAGGTGAAATCTTAGAAAAGCAAAACTGCCTTTTCTTCAGCCTACACTGAATCCAAGTAACTTAGAATAAAAGGATATCAATCCTATTTTTAGTACCTTCCAGGGAATAAGATTTAGTAGTCTTCTTTGATAATCCATTTCAATTTTTAATAGCCCCGATTTTCAAGGTTTACTAAGTCCTATATTGTGCGATTAATATTATTTCCCTGTATTGTTTAGTGAAAGGCGTGGACAGTAAGGGTGCACAGTAAGGGTGGAGGATGATGTCTTGAGGCCATTTTGTTTCTTCTTCAAATTCGAGGGACCTTCTGAAATTCCCTCTTCCCATCTCAGTTATTTTACCTCACAGGAGTCAGGGATTTTTCCTCCCAGAGCCATTGCTTGCCATCCTTTTTTAAAAAACATATTCCTTAGATACTTGGTTTCCTTTAATTTCACAGAGCTGAACATTTCCAAGTCAACTAAAATTTTTTTCAAACGTTTCTATGTAGTTATGAAGAAGCCAAGAATATACTGACCAAGACCAAGATACTGGCCCCGGCGTACTTTATCCTGGGAGGCAACCAGTCTGGGGAAGGTTGTGTGATTACACGAGACAGAAAACAATCTTTGGATGTGTATGAGTAAGTACGTTTGTTAAAGCAAAATAGGTAGAAACTAAAGCATAAACTGACATGCTCACAAGTTTAAGGCATGTAGCCTAAGAGGGAATTTCTCTTTTTGTATCTAGACTTGATCCTAAGCAGGGTCGATGGTATGTGGTAGAAACGAACTATGACCGTTGGAAAAACCCCTTCTTCCTTGACGATCGAAGGACAGCTGCAAAGATGTGTCTGAACCACGTAACCCAAGAGGTACATTTACAATGTCATATATAGAAAGAAACTGTCACCATTAAAGATTATCTCAGTTATGGCATTTTTCTTCGACCTTCAGAGAATTTATAGACCTCATATTTATTGAGTATCTCTAGACAATCTCCACTGAGTTTTGGGGTTTTTTTTTGTTTTTTATTTAACTTAAAAAGAGCAAAATTTTGCTGTACTTTCCTTTTCTTATTCTAATGCTGGATACTGCTCTGTGAAGTTGAATTAACAAACAGGCAAGAATTTAGAAAGGAGAGAAAGAGAGAAAAACAAAAGTAATACAGTAAAACTGTTACCTGTTTCTAACAATGACCCCAAGGGAAATTCTTTTAGGGGGATTAGGGGGAGGAAGATTGAAGAATGTCTTGGTTTATAATGACCCACTTGTGTGGATAAGGCTGCTGACTTCTGTATTTAATTTACTGAACAAAACTATTTTTGTGTTTTAGAATATCTCAGTCGCAACCCTATATGATGTCCTGTCAACAAAACCTGTCCTCAACAAGGTATTTTAAAATATATGTATATATATTTTTTTCTTTTAGAGAAAGAATTTGGTCCTATGTTTTATCTTTCCCTGTTATCTTATATCAGTTTGAGCACAGAACTTATGTTTTCTAAAAACATAAGGCTGATTTTTAAAAAGTGTTTTTGTGTGGCTAAAACTGTAACTTTTGCAATGCAACAAAGAAGTTGATCATCATGGCTTGATGTCCAAATTGTTTGGAGTATTGTTTACACCTTTACTTACGTGGCACTTGAATTAAGCCTAGCATTTTATTCTTGACTTCTTCTGTTAGAAACCTCATGCTGTACTCACAACTAACACCTAAAAGTTCACAAAAACTTGAAATCCATTTTCAGACAGAGCTCTGTGTCTTGTTGGATTAGGGTTTCCCTTAAGCTTTATTATATCCTTTTGTCTTTTCTTCATACTATAGATAAAAAAATGCAGAACATTTTCTAATCATCCCATTTGCTAATAGTCATGCCTTGAATGTTCTGGATGTGCTTCCCTGATTATCCCACTTGTTCCTTCCCTTCTCGGTCCTTTTCACTAGCTCTCCCTCAAATAAACATGCCTCTAGTGCCCCTGCGAGAACAAAGCCCTACTGTCCTTAGCATTCAGACCATCCTGGCTTCCGCAGAAAGCCTGCCTTAAGCTCGTGGACCCTGCCCTCCCTCTCACTCTGCCCACATTGCCTATGTGTGAACTCACAGTCCGGTGACTCACACAGTCCACCCGTGTGACCTCCATGTGAGTTTGCGGGTGTGCTTTGTAATCTGTGTGCCTGCATTTTCCCTCACTGCATTAGAAATGTTTTAAGGATATGGATAACCAAAGCTAAACTGTTTATGCTCCATGGTATTAATACACCATTAGGCTTCGCATGACCGTCAGTTATACATTGAGGAGGGTTAAGTCAGTCTGAAAGCATTGGTGGTGCAGCAGTGTACTGCCAGGAATAAGCTCCTGTGAAGAACTGGGATTCTCTCCTGAGATTATTTATATTCATGACCTGGAACAATGGTTCTATTGAAGTTGGTTGCTTTAATTAATAATATATAATAAATATTTAATATCATATTAATATAGCATACATTAATATAAATATACTAACTATATAATACATTACATATATCATTATTTAATATCAAGTAGGTAATTTAATAAAGCAAATTCTATAAGGCAGAACATCTTGGAATTGAAAACATCCCCAAAGTAAAAATAATTTTCTTTCAGCTGACTGCATTCACAACCTTGATGGATGTTACCAAAGGTCAGTATGAAGCTTACCTGCGGGACTGCCCAGACCCGTGCATAGGTTGGTGAGCACGCACCTGGCCTACAGAGCGCACCCTCTGAGACGTGAAGACACCACCGCAGATGTGGCTGACTAGTGCAGCTGTCGGATCGTCCAAAGACTCAGATTCAGGACAGGTTCTCTTTGTGTCTTGAGCTTGTCCTCCGTACATTTACAGTTTACAGACTATTTTTGCCCTAACAGTTGATTTTTCTTATTTACAGATAACTTCTTAAAATGAAGTAAAACAATCACCTAGAATTTTCGGAGTTTCATTTCACTTTGACATTTAGGGACGGGGATGGCAATTAAACCATGTGGGATCCACCTCCATGTAATAAATCAAGATTCTCTGTGGGTGTTTAATCCAGTATGACTGTATGAGTACTGTAAAAGCAAATAGTCCACACTGTTCAGTTTTTCATTTTTATCTACATATTTGTATGTTTTTCTATAATAGCAGTCTTTTCCTCTGGTTCTAACTACTACTAAAATTAATATACTATTGTTGTCTTTGCTGTTAATGACAACATAATTTCATTACATGTGATCAGGGGGATGAGACAGACATTCAACTGTTTATTTCTTTCAATGGGCAATAAATGGTCCTTTGATGCTATAAATAGTACTTTTTGGGGTTCATGAAGTGAGCAGTATGTAAGGTGGTCTTTTATACAAAGAAATGAAGTGTTCCTTTTTTTTCAATTTCTCTACCTCCCAGTAACCCCAGAAAGTTGCTGACTTCAAAAACTGAATTCCCAGGTTCTGTGAGTTAGTAAATAAACAAGACTTGTGCAGAATAGGAGGTGAACTCATTTATTTTAACTTCTCTTACGTATCATTCATTTAATAAATAGGTTTTTAGTTTATACTTCTGATCAACATGTATTTTTTTTAAAACTTTTGGTGTAATTATTAAAAATGTTTTTCAGAAATCAAATCTATGTACAAAAAGTGCCAACAGAACTTGTTAACCTTTCTAACTTTCACAATTGACTGTGAAATGTATGCCATTTGTGCAAGACTGTGTCCACTTCATTTTGTATAATCTCAGTTGTAATCATGACACTCAATAAACAAGTCAAAGGAATTGGTGTCAGTCAGCAGTCATGCATGCTGATTGGGTGTGTACATGTATGTTGGTTTGAGGGTGGGGGGTTATTATCGAGAAATACAAGCTGAACATGGTATCTGAATTAAATAGCAAGGGTTATGTAAGTGAGTTACTATTAAACGTATGACTAAATGGTCATAATCTTACATAACTAATAGTTATCACCTCTTAACCCAGTTTGCAGGTGTCCAAAGGCAGCTTTTCCCCCAGATAGGAGACACTTGGACAAAACTATAGTGATTCTAGTATTATTTTAGTGAAGCAAGAGGAATTACAAGAGGATTTGTGTTAAAACAGGGTTTGATTAATGAAAAAAACCTTCAGATTTTGTACCTCTTATAAAAATGAAGTGAGGTAAACTTGATTTATTTTTTAAAATGTAGTAACCTTTGATATGCATGATAATAAAGAGGTGAGGTGCCAATTGTTTCAGACTGATTCCTCAGGAGTGAATGAAAGAGTATGGTGAAAATAATAGGTATTAAAATTTTAGATAGTATTGTTTAGAGGTAAAGCATTTTATAAAATGAGATACACAGTATAAGCCTATTTACTTAACATTTTATACATGTATTTATATATAACCAAATATACATCTAGAATATAAAAAGATGACTGGGAGAATGTTAACCAAAACGTTGACCGTGGTTCCCCCTGGATAGTAGCAAGTGCTATTTTAATTTTGAAAGCACAAAACTTAATAGTCATGAGCATTTATACTTGTAATCCCACTTGCCGAGGATGAAGATAAGGTTACTTGCTTGCTCAAAGTCGCACTCACAGAAGGGGAACTTGGGCGGCAAGTGGAACGGATGCAAACCTGAAGCTCATGCTGCCTACTGTGCCTGGAGTCCTTCGCCTTTGACCCAGGAGTCTGAGGGTTCATGAAGCTGTGGCAGGCTAGCTCATAAGCTTGTAAGCAGGGTAAAAGTCGCCCTTCATGGTTCTTGATGACAGTGTACTGCACTGGAGTTGTAAGTATGCCTTGAGATACTGATCCCTCAACTTTGGGGCACCTAGGCAAGTCCTAGGCATGCAACCCTCCAGCCCCCAGGCCAGCTGCCTCCCACTAGCCTCCTCTGGGGCTCCTTAGAGGGCAGGCTTGAGCAAAGTGGGATACACTGCATCTCCCTGTGGTCTTACCAGGCTGAGGAAGGAGGGTAGGGCACACAAGATACGGAGCAAGTTGGTACAAATCACTGGCTCTGCAGAGCAGAAGGGACCTGAACCAAGTAGACTTTGCCTCTCTCAAATGCAAAATCCACATAAAGATATCTAGCCACTCAGTCCTCATTGGTGGGCCCTTGCAATTCTTTTTCACCAGGACCCAAACCTGTCTCACTGGTAGCAGTACTAGAACTTGCTGCACCCTTGGGAAGGTTGAGCAAGACCAAGCAGGTGCCCTAGCACCTGGCCTTCTGCAGATCTCACCTCTGACTGGGTGGACAAGGGACCTGTGGTATAGCTGGAGTACATGTTCTAGGTACTACGGAGCCCAGCACACAGCTCCATTGTGGAGGTGGGTGAGGCATGGGGGCAGTGTAGGCTCCTGGTGAATTCAGCTTCGGCAGCAGCCAGAACCTTCACATACCTCTGACTCCTCTGTCCATTTGTAGCTGACAAGCCAATCTGGAGGCATCCAAGCTAGCTGCCCATGCCTATTCTAACAATGTATATGCTTTCTGCAAAATAAGGCAGCATTCTTTTGAAAATACTTGATATGAAAATTTTGACTGAATTCAAAACTTTTTCTAAGCTATTTTAGTATTATATTTTTCAATGAAAGAAAAGGCTATTAATCTTCAAATATAATTTCAACATCTGTAAATTCTTGAATGGTTGTCAATATATTTCTTTAAATTTATTATCCAATGAAACATACAAAATTGATCTTCAAGGATTTTCAAAAATTTAAAGTGATTATAAAGTCTTGATCAAGAATTCTGTACAGCAATTTCAAGTAGAAAATATGCTATGTTACGAAAAATCTGTAGTTTATTTGATGTGTAATATCTTCCCTGATACTTTGTCTTTTGTTCATAATTTATACATTTCATATAATTATTTAATATAAAGAAAATGTAATGAATTTTTACCAAATCCTCACATCCACTCCAGTTTACCTCGGTGTCCCTTACAAACACTGTCCTTGCCTATATGTGCCATGGCAATGCAAATAGGTTGGAAAGCATCAGAGCTCTGATTCCTTCATCACCAGCTAGGCTGATGAGGGACAAGTCGCTTAACTTCCTTGTGCCTTCATATCTGCCTTTCTAAAATGAAGGTTTAGTCCCAATTTTCTCTAAGGGTTCCTCTAGCCTTATAAATCTACATTTAAACTTTATTTCAGGTTGGCAGGGAACTCAGTAGTGACCAACACCCAGGCATGGTTGGACACATCAGGACCAACCATGTGTGTGTTACTCATACACATAACATGGGTGAATCCAGTCAAAATTTTCATACCAAGTATTTCAAAATGATGATGCTCATTGGCAGAATGCACATTGAGCAGTCATGGGCAGCTAGCTAAGATGTCCACAAAACTGCCTGTCAGCTCCAAATGACATTGTTTTTATATATACATAACATATATAATGCCATGTTTATTTTAATACATATACAGAATTTATATATATGTCATTTGTACACACAAAAGATTGACAGTAAATGTTTAATTTTGAAAACATGTAGTACCTGAGTTCGATGCCAACCCTATTTGAATCAACATAAGAAATTCAACTTACACTCTATGATAGTCCAGTGAGCTACACAATTTCAGTCCTTCCCATATTATAGATAACAAATAATGAGACTGGGTTGTTAGCATTATTTCATAATATTATAAGAGGCAGGAGTCTTAACAAATCAACATGCCCAAGGTGTGAGGGGCTGAATGAAATTTCACTACATCAAGGAGAAATACCAATGAGAAATAACTTGATGCCAATACCAGTTTCTGTTTTTCACACACTCTGGTACAATGGACTGTATTATCAAATGGAATAAGTGACACTTTACCTTAGTTACTGAGAAACAATATGTAAATCTAACATCCAGTGATTGGCTCTGTCATTATCAGTAGAGACTTAAATTTATTGTCTTAGTACAGAAAATCAAGTTTCAGTATTTGAGTTTAATTACATTTTTGTTTCTAACTATTACCTCACAGTTGCTGGGTGGGATCCATCTTCATGGATCTTAAGAAATGAAACGAAGAATCCTCCTTTCCATTTTTTTCCTCCTTTTCCACTCCTGTCACATATACCCAGTACCTTTCTGGTGACTATTGTGTCACAGAAGGAAGTTGCTATCATCAAAGAGGATTAATTAAATCATTGCCTTGGGCAAAGGCTGTTAAAATACAAGAGTTTGAAGCTAGACTTTGCAGCTGTTTGGAAAAGGACATAATTCTCTTGTCTCTGTTTACAGAGAATGTTACAATCAATTTTTCTCTCTTAGTAAAGCCTATTAGTTTTCCTCAGAAGAGCAGGCACTGGGTTAGTAACAAAGGCTCAATCCAAAGATACCTATGAAAACACTGAGAAGAGTATACATGTGTTCTTTGGCTGCAGGTGAATAAAGGTTGGATACTCCATGGCTTCCACTTTTCCTGTGTACCTTGGAGTTGGGATGAGGGGGTGTGTGAGTAGTAACTAATAGTAGGGCTGGGGCAACAGTAATTAATAACTACAGGGTTGACTCAGGTGCTAAGGCAAATTCTTTAAACATTCGGGTGCAGAGTGGTTTGTGTCCATATGGCTTGGCTCACAATCCACCAAAAAGTGCCTGATTACGGACTCTGTGAATCATTCACAGGCTTTAAATTCTGGTAGCAGCTACTCTTGACTGCTTGTTAGTATAACCACGAGCACTATCAGCAGGTAGCCAAATGAAGAAAATTAGGCTGAAATAAATTAAAATGTTGCTTGCTAGTCTCTCTAAAACAGGAATAAAAACTAGGATGGGAAAGAAATTACAATATTGTAATGACTTGTGGATTTTTTTCACAAATTAGTTACCAGTTATTCTTAACTAGCACCTTCTGAAAACTTTCCTTTATAAGCTTCCTGTTAAATATTTAATCACTATTTTACAGTAAATTATCATTTCGTTGAGTATCTTACAATTTTTTAACACTGTAGTTGTATTGATTTTAAAAATCTCTGTGTATTTACTACACTCATGAGAATACCAGCTAATGTGATGAGCTCTGAATTAAAGAGATTTTGGGGATGCTGGCTGTGTAAAGCTTCAGCCATCTTTTCACACTTCTTGCAAACCCTACTCAATGGGAAACACCACAAAATCCTCTAAGAGCATTGTAGAAAGCCTTGGTAAAGCCATAATTAATGAGTCGGCTGTAATTAGTGGGTCAGTAGAGTACTGTTAAAGCTGAATTACACACCACTGGCAAGCTTATAGAGGCTTACTGAGGACTTGGAATTTTTGTCTTCTCCTGGGTTCCTTGTCTCCCCAGCAGGTGCCTTTTGGCACATGGCCACACTTGTGGCAGCACACATGGCAGAGATTCAAAGGCAGCAAGCCTGCCCTCTGGAGGAGCACAGGCTACACAACAGGCCTCGGGGGTAATATACTGTGGGTTGCTCAGGAAGATCAAGGGAAAATTTGACTCGGCACAATGGGTTAAGTAAAAATATTTAAAACCAGGACAAAGGGGAAGAATCAGACAAACTCTTCCAGGCCACAGCAAGCATAGCTAAGAACTGTGGCGTGTGGCTCATGTGAGTGGTTGTGTGGCTGGGAGGGAGGAAAGTAGAGCAAATAATCATTTGGCTTTTGATGTTTCAGTTACCCATGTTACACAATATTGGTATTGGGGCTGGTGCTGGATTTCTATTAATATATAGGAGGAAAATAAAACTTAATCCTTACCTTACACCATACCAAAAAAAATTATTTAAAATAGATGATGGACTTAAATTTAAATGCTAACCATAAAACTTCTAGAAGAAAACATACAAAACAACCCCCTCAATAATCTTGGTGTAGACAAAGGTTTCTTAAGACACAAAGTACCAACCATTAAAAATGTATACAATAATTAACATCATCTGATCTTAGAGAAATAAAAATGCAAGCCACGGACTGGGAGAATAAGTTTGCAATAAATATATATGACAAAGAACTATTACCCAGAATATATAAGGAATTCTTAGAACTTCAGTTGTTTGTCATTAGGATAAATTTCTAGAAATTAAATTCCTCTGTCAAAAAATATATCTTGGCCGGGCACGGTGGCTCACGCCTGTAATCCTAGCACTCTGGGAGGCCAAGGCGGGAGGACGGCTCAAAGTCAGGAGTTCGAAACCAGCCTGAGCAAGAGCGAGACACAGTCTCTACTAAAAATAGAAAGAAATTAATTGGCCAACTAGAAATATATAGAAAAAATTAGCTGGGCATGGTGGCGCATGCCTGTAGTCCCAGCTACTTCGGAGGCTGAGGTAGAAGGATTGTTTGAACCCAGGAGTTTGAGGTTGCTGTGAGCTGAAGCCACAGCACTCTTGCCCGGGCAACAGAGTGAGACTCTGCCTCAAAAAAAACCCAAAAGACAAAACAGAACAAAAATACATCTTGAAAAATTTTAGTACATATTGCCAAACTACAGGTGGTACCAATTTTTATGGACCTTTTTAGTGAGAAATGGGAGCAGAGATCTCTTTCAAGAAACCCTTAGTAAATATTCTTAAATTGGATTAAAAACTAGTCTTTTTGAAAGGTTGTCCAATGACTAGTTTAAAATCAATTTATCTCATGTACCACTGAATTTACTACACTTTAAATTCCATGTTAATTTCAAATCATAACAATGATATGATTTACCTATTAGCAGACTTGAAAAGGAATAGCTAAGTATATATTTGTATTTTTCTCAGTTGAAACTTTTCTGTCTGAAATATACTATTATAGGAGTATTCCACCTGTCAAAACTGTTGAAGTGGAGAAGATTCCATTTGCCACAGCTAAATAAGATGTCCAATCCTTCTCAGTATTTCAGCATATAATGACCTTGAACCTCTCTTTGGAATACCTGGAAAATTTACTCATTATTCAGTAGATATTGAACACCTTCTACATTCCAGGAACTGCTCTAAAACTAGAGATACTGCAGTGGACAAAGAGAGAAAAACTCCTGTCCTTAAATAACCTGTATTCTAATTGAGGGGGTGGGAGACAGACAAAAGTATATAGTGTTAAAACCTGTGTCTTAAACATTTTGGGGAGATGTGGGGGTAGTAAGGGCGAGAGAATGGAAAGATGGGGAGATAATTAAACTGACACTGTGGGAAAACTGCACATCTACGATCCATTACAATAAAGGCTCTTTAGCTTCTGCCTCATTAGCTAAGAAAAGGAAAATCCACAAAGAATATTTAGCCATGACATGTTCACAAAGAACACATGGAAGCAACTGTGGGTTCTGGTAGACAATCAGTGTTTAAAATTCTGCCTTGGAAATTGATTTAAAATATGTTGGTTAGAACACTGAAAAGGAAGCAAAACATCACCACAGGTTGAGCATCCCAAATCCAAAAATCTGAAATGCTCCAAAATGTGAAACATTTTGAGTGCTGCCATGATCCTGAAAGTAAATGCACATTGGAGATTTCAGATTCTGAATCTGGGATGCTCAACTGGTGTAATGCAAATATTCCACAATCTGAAATACTTCTGGCCCCAAGCATTTCGGGTAAGAAATACTTAACCTGAATAGTCTTAAGTTTGAGAAAAATTTTGGCTCTTCTTTTCCTGTGCCTTTTCCTCGGACACGGATACATACGTTAAATTTGTACAGCACTTATAGTCAAACATTTTTGTGAACAGTACTTCATTTAATAGAATAATCCATGCCTATTTCTAGTCTAGGAAAATTCTGAATATAATTGTGAGACAACAGGTGATCGTCACACGGGTGAGTGAGATTTTTGTAACTAGTGACGGAGACGGGAGAACTCTAAGTTTATGCGTTCACAGTCTCACTAAAAGTGAGGTTTAACACAAATGTTGAATACTACCCCTGTCAATTGATATAGCACTTCGTATCTTTCAAAGCCTTTCTATGTTACCTGATCAACAGAAAAGCCTTAGGCAGGTAGCTATACTCTGGAGATACAGTTTATTAAAGGTAAGGATTATCTAGCAAAATAACTTAGTATTTACAAATATATGATTTATTTTCAAATTAATCACAAGTGACTTGTTATACATGTATATAAGGGACAGGCAACTACACTTAGGAAAAGCCTCAATGCAAGAAATGCATTTAGTATGTAAAAGACACATAACAGAACTCCATTGTATAGAAACTTTATGCTTTACTTTAATGTTAAAGTTTAGCTTTTTAAATAACCAAATCAACAGCTCTCTAAATTGCTGGCTCCAAATTTCTTTTGTTACATTTCTAAGTCTGTGAAGATGAGATGAACTGGTAAGATAATTAGAAATACATATATATGTAAGTTGACTATCCCTTATCCAAAATGCTTGGAACCAAAAGTGTTTGGATTTTGAACGCTTTCAAATTTTTGAGTATTTTCATTATACTTACTAGTTGAGCATCCCAAATGTGAAAATCCAAAATGCCAAAATGCTCCAACAAGTATTTCTTTTGACCATCATGTTGGCACTCAAAAAGTTTTGGATTTTAGAGCATTTCAGATTAGGGATACTCAATGTGTGTGCAGGTATGTGTCTGTATGTATGTGCACACAACACACATCAAAGTCATCTGCAGGCACAGAACTTACTTCTGTTCCTTAATTTTCAGAAAATGAGCCAGTTAGTAACACCAGTGAGTCTGAGGAAGAAATCATATATGTAAAATCAGGCAATGTTAGAGTAACAATTACAGTTGTATAAAAACAGGAAATGCTGGCTCTTCCAGTCAAGGCAACTGGACACCTACATTTGTATAGTGAAATAAGTAAAATCCAGAGTCAATATCCTTTTGACAAATGAGCTGCTTATTTTAAAGAAAAATGGACAAGAAACAAGTCAGTGTACTTTTGAGTAAATATGACTATTCTCTATATAGTATATGTATTAATCATGCTTTTTATTTTCTGCATTTTATGATGTTTTGACATCTTAAAAAGCTTGCTGGTTAGTGAGGAACCACCCTGACAGGGCTGGCCTTTTCTAGAAATAGTGAAGGGCTGCCGCAACCACTGCCTTATCTAACTCTCCTCACACACAAAGCCTGTATTTCCCCTGCCCTAAATCATCCCAGGGCACGGTACCAGGCAATCAGAGACCATCCCTATAGCCAAAAGCCCACCAGAATTATTCAAACTAGCCAATCTTAAACTGTTTGCCTTGCCTTGCCTTTCCTCAGGAATCTTCAATAAAGGTTCTAACTAGGCTTTCCCGTTGCTCTTGTTTTCTGCCACCTAACCAAAATTTGGTGCTTTCCCCTATGACCTTATGGGCATATGGTGACCTCCTCTCTAGAACCTGTGAGTGTAATAAACTTCTTCCTTCCAAGTCTAATTCTCATTTCCTCCTGTGGCCACACCGAATTTTATCATGCCGTATCCAACATTTAAATTCTTAGAACAGTATATAAAATAAATATAACTAAGAAATAATAGACTATATGTTTCACTGTAAGAAAAATGGTCTCAAGTTGAATCAATCTTTCTGGCTAATCAATATGTCATTTTTCATGTCCTGATTTTTTTACATTTAAAACTGTGAAGCCATGATTCTGGAACAAATTCTAAAGCATAAATGAGTACGTTAATTTAAATGAAAATACAATTCAGAGTTCTACATATGATATACATTTATTTATTAATAGTGAAAAAGCATTTACCCAAAGTGAATGTTTACAAAATACAAAGAGTACCTCCACAGTCTGGCTAGATTATTTTAGGCATTATCTCAACCTGCATAGGGTTCTCTCTCACTTATTTGACCATTTCTCCCTCTGTCTCTATACAAAATTTTATCTTAAAAATTAAGACAAGCAGGAATATTTAATGCCTAACCCTTTAGCAATAGTTACTATGGAAAAAATATTAAACAAATTATCTGCTGTCAAGTCCTAGGTATTTTAAAACTAAATTATCTACTAAAATAGAAAAATAACAGACTAAATAACAGCAGCTATAACACAAATAAGCAATTTTAATAACGTTCATAAGTATTATGTTAATAACTAAGATACAAATACAATTCTCTTCCACTGTATCTATCTTTACTGTGCATGCAGAGAGAGAGAGAAAGAGCGCGCACGCAAGCCGCAATATATAAGGTTTGGCTTGAGTATACCAAGATGAAGTTTTTCCCCCTTCCTGCTTAAAATCTAGAAAATATAGAATTTGAGTATTCACATAATGTAACTTACTGTTCCAACTTTCCTGAAGGTAGGCCAACTGGACAGGAATTCCTGATTCTGAATTGGTAGTTTGCTGAATAGGTTTTATTAAAGTTGGAGACATAGCTTACATAATTTAAATTAAGTAGCAACACCCCTAGGGAAATCCTCATTTAATACCCCTTGATTTGACATTACAGTTTTACACTGAGGTATCAAGCAGGTAAGAATTTAAAGGAATATCCACCAAGTTCTCTTTTTATGGAGTATTTCAGTCAATTGTTAAGAAATTTAACACTACTTGGTACTAATTCTTCATATTTTATTCAAGGAAGAATCTGTAAGGTTGACTTAATCATTGTTGACTGGCTCTTTGAAGCCTTACTGAGAATATAGAAAATTTAGGATAAAAAGATAAATCATCTTTTAAAAGTTGATTTACTTAGTGATGAAGAAGTCACACAAAGTTTTTTACTCAATACTTAATCTGTGAACCTGCTTTTCCCTCCCTCCATACAAAAGCAACCGGTGTGCTTTGGGTATTAAATTACCATCAGAAAAGGCAAGTTTGCCCGAAGGCATACAGAGCCTTACCGTTCTGTTACATAAACTTAGTTGTATTTATCCCTACTTCAAAGAGTTTAGTTTTTCATTTAAAATTAATCAACTATTATTTGTCTGTGCAGAAATACTACTTAATTATATAAAGATTTTAAAAAATTTTTAGACTTGAGGCAATATATATATAGGATTTGGAATTCTGGAAAATACTTATCTAATACATAATGATGTAAGTTCTAGGTACTAAGGACATATGTTCTAAACTTATTATCCAACTTGAATGGATTAATAAATATCTACAATAACTTCCTAGGTATCCTGGATATATTTATAACCTGCCCTATTCGCAGTAATAGGATCTGCAGGTTTCTAAGAGAACTTTAGAACCCATAGCAGCAACACTGGCATTATTTGGAAGACTCATCTAATGGCTGGGCTTTATAATAAATAACATAGTTCTCTAACTCTTAACCATTGCTCTTCTCTGAATAGCCTAAAACTATATACAGAACACTGACTTGCTATATAGAATTCAACATAATTTCTGAAAAAGATATTTTATAGTTAAGTCCAAACTTTATTTAAAACTACATTTTAAATATAACTTTATCAAACATCACAATGGGAAAAAAGAATCAAGGCCAAAAAGGAAAAATAAAAATTACACAGTGTATCAAGGCTTAAATCTGTCCAGAATTCAGTTGCTGATGTTTTAAACTACCATGGGCAGAAATTAGCACACCTATCAAAAATGCAGTGTCAAACTAATTTACATTTTTATACAGATCAAAACAGATGTTTATTTAGTATCATTTTCAAATATGCATTGACTATGTAAAGAGAGAGAGTTAGATGAGCCTCTGAAGATATCTCATATAGTTTGGGGTCCCACTGTTTCTGAAAAACAGAATAATAATTAATGCTTTATTAATTATTATTGAATTACTAGAAATTAATTTAACATTGTTCTCTTCCATTAAAGCTTTTACTTTTAATCTAAGGTTATTTTATAGGAAATCTTGACTTAGCTTGCTAAAACAATTCCCTGATAACACACAGTAAAAAAGAACAAGGGGGAGTTTCAATTTCAAGATAGCAGACTGAGCAAATACTTCCTGTCTCTGTAAAAAAACTCCACTAGAAAAAAAGAAAAGAACCCTAAAAAGGAATAAATCTAGATCAACAAAAGAAGAGCAGTTCTGAGAAAACAGAAAACAGATGATATCAACACATTACCAGAATGCTCAAAGCAGATGGGGGCATACTGAAAGAGAGCAGAGGAAGCTGCAGCCTAGAAGCACCTTAAGAGGCTGCAATTAAGATGAGCACCATATTCTAACAGGCAGAACTGGGCTAAAAACTAGGAATTAACTGAAGGCTGATATCTGAATGGTCTGTCCTTGTCCTCACCCTATTTCCAAGAAACACAAAGCAAGAAAATATCATATGCTTTTAATCAGTTGATGAATTGATGGAAAATAATAAAAAGAAAATCCTTTGACCTTGACACAAGAAACATTCTCAGAGCTGTCCAGGGGTTGAGCTATCACACTTGAAAAGAAAAAAATATGGGACTACTGCTTGGCTCTACGATGAATGATATTTACATAGAATCATCCTCATAAAAAGTGCAGAATACTTATTATAGTTGCAAAAACTAAATATAAGTGTTACTTTACAAGTATTACTTTAATAACCTTAATAATGTAAGAATACAGGTACAAGTGAACAGAGAAGGTAGAAGGAAGGAGGGAGAAGAAGCAGAGGGGTAATGACCAAAGTTGAAGGAACTAGAAAAATGTATAAATTTAAAATAACAAAGGTAAAAAAAAGAAAAACCAAAAATAATACAAACACTGAAAGGAGGAGGAGAAGAGGTAGGACTAAATACATACTTGTCACAAGAGAGGTAAGAGACATTATTATCTGAATTCAAAACATTAGGAAGAATCATAAAATATTTAGTTTAGTGTCCTCCAAAAGAAGTAAAAAAATCATTTTAAAAGTATTTTAAATACTTTTTAAAAAAATAATTTAAAAAAATCATTTTAAAAAGGTTTTTGCTATTTATCATTAACTGTTTGTTCCTTTCTTTCTTAATGTGCATGCATATATTACTCTACTAAAACTGAAGAGTTTAAAAATAGAAAAAAATTATCTGACAATGCTGTTTTATAAAATATACAGCTGAACTAAAATTTTTACAGAATTATGCTTTTTTCCCAATATTTATTTTAAATTTCCCATGGACTAGTAGCACATTTAAAAACAAAAACAAAATAGAATTAAGATTCAATAATTTTTCAATATAAGGTTAAAATTGAAAATTCTTACCAGGTTCTTTTAGTGTCTGAGAATTTCCAGCTAATTCCTCAGTTTGCATTTCACATATTTCACCAGATAAATGGTTTTTCTGTTCTTCCTCTACCATTTTCTTCCTTAGATCTGCCTATGGATGAAAATTAAAATACAAATCATTTTTCACTTTAACAATATGAGTTATATAAAGACAAGTTTAATTAAAGAGAGCCAAATACCTCTGAATATATTGTCAGTTTAAGAGGCAAATCTTCAAGTTTTACAAAATCTTCTTCATCAGACTTCTGACTTATGTTACCAGATTCTGCTTCCTGAGTAAGATAAATTATATTTAATGAAAAACATGCACTGTATATCTGGATCTAAACCAAAGTCATCCACACCAAGAAATAAAGTGGATTCTTATATATATGTAACTATATATCAGTAATTCTATCCATATTTGGTTTTCTTCTGTATTCAGCTCCATAAATAATTCAGAAATATAGAGTTCAAAGGAAGGGCTACATTACACTTCACAGCTGTGAGCACACTGTCAAGCTTCTTTGTTCTCATTTTAACAAAAAAAGAGCCAGTTAATACATGCTAAAGGAAGAAATAGTAGTAGTTATACTGAGCACTAAAATAATTATAGACTACATCAGAGCTGTATCCAGCAGAATATAAGTAAGCATATATAAACATTTCAATACATCAACTCTGATGAGGCTCCGCTAGAAATCTGAGATATGAATTTAGTAACTTCCTTTTGTGAACACCTCAAAAAACTCTGTTTTTCTTAAACTTGAATTCTTTTCTTCTCCTACTTCTCCCTTCTCATTTTTAATAGTATCATCACTCTACCAATTACCCAAGAAGAAACGTTAGGTTTTTATTTTTTCTTACAATATTTCTCATCCATCCTACCCTCATTCAGCTCATATTTCATACTTATATAATAGTAGAGCCTCCTAACATAGCTTCATTGACAATATATCTTCCAGAGTCATTAATCTTCATAGATCATAACTTTTGACCATTTCACTTCCTTGCACAAGCACCTTCAGTAGGGATCCCTGCCTAAAATTCAAAGTCAAGGGCCTCTATAATCTAACTTCAAGTTAATTAATTTCAATTGAATGTCTTCTATGGCAACTCTACACACTGATCAAATGATAGTAAGAATAAATTTGGCCACACGTTATGGCTCATGCCTGTAATCCTAGAACTTTGGGAGTTCAAGGCAGGAAGATCACTTAAGCACAGGAGTTTGAGGCTGCAATGAGCTATGACGACGCCACTGCACTCTAGCCTGGGCAACAGAGTAAGACTCTGTCTCAAAAACATACATAGATACACACATACATAAATCTAACAGGTAACTCTCAGAGTTTTAAATGCATAATTTTACTGGTAGTGAGGCAAACAAAACAGTTAAAAGAGCTTCTCTTTCTATTAATGTTTTTGAAACATTAAAAATCCCCTTTCTGAGAAATTATGAAATCATAACTGTAAATATATTTCAAAATTGAAATTCTTAAAAAATGAAGCACAGTCCTTAGAGCTGAAAGTACTTACCTTGGGTCAAACAATATGTTATAAATCTTTTCATTTTTGATGATAAGAGAAAGTAAATTATGTAAAATATACACAGCACAAGAATCCAAAAAGATAACCTACTTGCTCTATATAAGATTTAGTTGAAACAAAGGTCCAGAGTAAAACTAAACTTACATACTCCCTACTGGTGAAGAAAAATCTGAGGCACAATAAAATTTTAAAGACTTTAATTGTGTAAAAGTAATTTATGAATTGGGAAACAACAGACCAAAACAAGTCTAATGTTCCAATGATGAAATACCAGAGGAAAGTATTTATTGGGAAAATGCAGAAGAGAAATAAATTATTTGATTGGTTTACTTTATAAAATTTCCTTGTTTTAGGTACCTTGTTGGAAGTTCCTAGTTACATAATCATGTTAGTTGGCTGCTTATTGACTGGCTGAGATTAAGTGTTTAGTTCTGTCTAACATAAGTATTTATCAGAAATGGTCCAAGTTAAGTTTTATTTATGTTTGCAGTTTAAGCCAGATTAAGGCTGTTTTTAAGGCCTTTGGTATTCTTTGATCAGGAATTTTTTAAGCCTAGTCTCCATTTTAATTTTCATTTAATACTACCACAAGCACATATTTCCTAACATATCTTTCTGTCGTTTACTGTGTAAAGATAAGGACTCTACTGCTGTCAAACTGTTTTATTTCACACCCCAAATGCAAACCTTTAGGTTTATCAAAGATTTAGTGAGGAAATCCAGAATGCGTAGTGTAAAAGAAAAATGATTCATGTATCATTATCACTTCAGATCTGCACTTGAACTCTCTCAAAATTGCCACCTACAAGTCATCTCTTAGGTTTTCAAAACTATAAAAAGTAGAACAGCTTGTAAGTTTTGGGATGGTGATCTCAATTCACTACCACCCTTCTGCTCAAGTTGAAAGTGTGAATAAAAAATAGAAATGTTACAACAGGTTCTAAATCTAAACACAAAATGCAGTTTAGTTTATATGCTGAAAATGTTAACCTGAAAATGAACAAATATGCACAGAAATGAAAAGCAGAAATATTTGGAAATGTAAATGATACTTACATAGTCATTTACTAACACTGGCGATTCAGTATCAGGACTTCCAGCCAGAGAACTTTCAGGAGTTTCCTGAAAAGACTTAACTTCTTTGACTCTAGGCACTAAGGTTTCAATTTCAGTTAATGGTAATGGCAATGGGTTAGGCTGTGTAGATGAATCAACAGTAGTAAGCGAGTCCTTATGGGCAGTGCTATTTAAAGGCTGCTCATTTTCCAAGATATTGAGGTAACAGGGTTTCATAGGAGAGCTATCTTGGTCATCTGTCATCAAAAGAAATGCTTAGTATTAGTGTAATGCAACAGATATTAAATTTTACTCTCTATTATTACAATATGTATGAATGAGAGTAATCAAGACATTTAAGACCAAAAAGAAAAGATAACTACAAATTTTCCTTATCAATGTTTCCCAAATTTAGTTAATTAGAATCATTTGGGAATGTTTCAAAAATTAGATTCCTAAAATCCACCCAACTTCTAATGAATCAGGACTTTTAGTGATAAAACCCACAAACAGATTTTTTTTTTTAAATCCCCCACATTTGTACCTAAAGATGCTCCTTACAGAATTTTTCTGTGCAGGAAAATATTTGTTGACTTTTCTTTAACTACTGTTTGCAGAAACAAAGCCTCTTTATGTTTTCTACAAAGGACATCAGGTCCAATCAGGTCCAAAGTGCCCTCAAACTTACATTTGCTAAGCATTTAGAGTTTTCTAGATTTTAAAGACACTTTAAATAATCTTAAAATCGAACACTTATTTAAATTTACCTTTACTAGTGAGTTCTTGTTCTGATGGGACATTTTTGCTTTCTGCTGTTTTTTCAAAGTCATGTTGTAGAACCTAGAAGGAAAAAGATTTTTAACAGTTGGGTCTGAAATATATGGTCACTTTATAAAGAGATGGTTACTCATGTGTGGCTTTTGTCCAAGTAGAGACTTTCATACAAGTGAAATTTTTTTCTTTTGCTAGAGACAAGGTCTCACTATGTTTCCCAGGCAGGTCTTGAACTCCTGGCGTCAAGTGATTCCCCCACCTTGGCCTCCCAAAGGATTACAGGCATAAGCCAGTATCCTTGGCCCCAAGAGAATTTAAGAAGTATCTTATAAAGGTTTCCTTTTTTCCTTAAACAACCTCAAAGTAATACACAGAACTGGAATAAAACAGATTCTATTATTTTTTTCAGTCTCTATCTTAAATGAAACTACAAGACACCTATATATGTAGACATTAAGTGAATGGGAAAGGAACTAAGCAGGAGGAGGAGAAGATTAACAAAGTTAAATGCCTTCAGCAGAGGAATGGAACAAAAACTGTTTCACCTCATAACTGGAAGTACCAGATCAAGAAAGAAAAGAGTGTGGTGGTGGGGCATGGGCCGGTGATGAAATGAGGGTTGTGATAGTTGTTTAAAACTATTTAAGAAAAATGTGGACATCTGGGTTCCCTGCTCCAACTTCAATAGAAAATGGGAGATTATAATAATGTATTTCAGAGAATTGAACTAGTGAGCCTCAGACCTGGGGGCCAACTGGGACTAGGGGTGGGATACAGAAGGCACGAATGAAGTGTCATACTGAAAACAGAAGAATTTAGTAAAAGTTTGTATAACAGTAACGGTGGGATCTCACCCCATTCCCACATCTAATTCCAGAATACCAGAAGCCAAGCTTATATACACCAGGCAGGAGACCAGAAGATCCTTCTTTGGAAAATCTAAACCACCCCAAAGGGAACACAAATAGATACTGACATTTTGGCAATTTCTATGAAAATGCTGGCTTCTCTCCCCAAATGCCCTGCAATGAAGCCCAAGAAACCTCCAACCCACTTTTTGGTATATCATTCTTTACTATAAACAACCAAGGTTCAGCAGGTATTTGAAGAAAACCTCTAGACAGATAACAGAAGATACTGCTAGCATAAAATAACAGGGCATTATAAAAATGGAACAATCAGGGAAAAAAAAGAAAAAAGTGTTTAGAAACTAAAAATATGACAGCAAAAATAAAAATAATTTCATATAATACAACTGTTAAGGTCAAGAAAATCTCCCAGAGAGTAAAACAAAAAGATGAAGTGAATAAGGACAATAAAAGGAAGAGAAGAGAAAATTAGACCAACGCATGAGGGCTAATAATGTCTGATAATATTAATTCCAGGAGAGAAAACAGAAAATGGTGTGGAAGAAATAAAGAAAATAACAGAAAATGTACCAAACTGAAGGACATAATACAGACTAGTGGGTTAAAAACTACTGGTAACCCACTACAGTGAATGAAAAAAGATTCCAACAATGTATATCACTGTAAAATTTCAGAATTCCAGGAGGAAAAAACTTCTACAGTAGGGAGGAAAAATAAGACATACCATAGGCCCCTCTTATCCATGAGAGCACACTATGTTTTTCCCTATCTATGATAAAGTTTAATTTATAATTAGGCACAGTAAGAGATTAACAACTAATGATAAAATAGAACAATTATAACAATATGCCAGCATCAGTACTCTTGCACTTTGAGGCCATTATTAAGTCAAATAAGGCTCATGTGAATACAAGCACTATGATACTGTGAAAGTCAATCTGTTAACCTCAACGACTATTAAGCGGTTGATGGGCAGGTAGCATATACAGTGCGAACATGCTGGACAATGGGATGATTCCTATCTCAGGCAGGACAGAGTGGGCCAGCCAGAAATTTCATCGTGTTCTTCAAAATGGCACACAACTTTAAATTTAATGAGTTTTTTATTTCTGGAATTTTCCATTTAATATTTTCAGGCTGCAAATGACTGTAGGTAAATCAAATGGTGGAAAGCAAAACTGTGACTAAGGGGGGACCACTGTACACAAAGGATGAGAACTAAGAAAGGCATCAGACTTCTCAACAGCAACACCAGAAACTAGATAAAGATGCAGTGACTTCAAAGACCTGAGGGAAAATATTTTCAACATGGAAGAAGATTTTCTCAGACACATAAAGTCTCAAAATATTTATATTTTGTGCACTCTTTCTCAGCGAGTTACTGGGATATGCTCCCCTCAAGTAAGGCAATAAACCAAGAAAGACAAAGATAAAAAGTGGATTCCAGGAACAGAAATAAAGAAAAATGATAAGGGGATTCCTAGGTTGATAGCTATTCAGCAGGTCTAAGGAACAGACAAATCTAGAATGAAGCAGAAAAGGGGGAATGCATCAGGATGAAAAAAAGAGGAGGAAAAAAATGACAAATTTCGTTCATGTAGGAAATTCTACTGGGAGTTTTATACAGCTATTAGAGGATATAGCAAAGACTTGGGAATAATGTTCAAGGAAAATGAAGTAAATAAAAAATTGAGACAATTATTAAACTCAAGAGAAAAGTAAGACTAGGCAATAAACAATATTTACTTGGTTCAGCAGTCAGTAATATTTACACAGTTTGGTTAACTCTAAATATTTGGTTAGATATGGATTTAATCCGAAGACATTTACACACACGTGTGCATATTATTCAGAAATACAAAGGTAAACAGCAGAAGAAATTGTACAAAGTGTCATCTATGAGGCAGGATGAGGTGGAGGTAAGAAATGTAATAATTCTATTTTTGTTACATACTATTTCCATGTATGACTAGGAGAAAAATATAAAACATTAAAGTGCTTTTAAAGTTAAACATTGACGAACATAAAAATAAACTAGTGTTTCAGATTCTAATAAGCATATTAATGAGACTTGTATTCATGAAAATGAGAATGGGGAAGATGTAAATTTTGACATTTTTCAGAAGGATCTGCTTTCAGTAGTTAAAATAAGACTGGTGGAAGGTATGTTGGTCTACAATGGAAATACCTGATCATCATGTTCATTTTCTTCTGTAGTTTCGGTGTTAGCCTGAAGTGAAGTCTGGACATCTACAGGGCCCTCTTCAAATTCTTCTATTTCTTCATCCTCATTCTCATCTTCTCCACTTCCATAATTAGTTAAAGCCTGAGTTTCAGCTTTAGACAAATCTAAGTTGATTAATACATAATTTTTAGTAAATTTCAGCACTTCAATCTTAACAATAGCTATGATTTGTCTATTCCCTCATGGCACAGATGCTTTTACATACAATATTTGAAATCCTTACAACAGTAAGTACAAGAACACTGTAGTGCAGAAAGGCCAGGTAATTTAGTCAGGGTCACAGTGAAATTCAAAATCAGAGTTCTTTGCGTCTTAATTCTATACTTGTTACAATCTACCAAACTGTTTCAGTAAGTGATCTGCAAAGAACTAATATGAACATAGTACAGAGCGTTTAACTTACTAATAGACACTGGGCATCCTTCACTTTCTTCATCTTCCTCTTGATCAGAAATATCAGATCTTACATTTTTGGGACCTTTGCCATCATACACCTCAGATGTTTGAGCCTGCTTAACTGTTTCAGTCTCATCCTTGTCCTAGTCACAAATAAATTTCAGTAATTAATTCCTTGAAGTACATTTTTAAAAGGTCTATAATAAGTCTGTCATAAAAATAATCATTATCTAATAAAAATACAAAAAAATCAATTTTGACAACTAGTTTTGTTTGTAAAAGAAAAAGGTATGTCAGAAAAGTGGACATTTGATGATATATACTGCTCTCAAACACTAAGGTAAAAGCTACCAAAATTATTTAATACTGTGTTTCAAAAGTATTATGTTTAGACAAAAATTAATTAGCACATACTTTGTCTTCATCATCAATCTCTCCAGCAGGTGAGCCATGATCTTCAAGAATCTTTTTGGCCTGTAAAGCAAATCAATTAAACACAATTTAGCAATAAATTTAGGTAGGTATTCAGTAAACTTTAAATCATTATCCAAAGAGCTGAATGCTTTCTTAAAAATGTCAATTCAACTCTTTTATTTAAATCTCTTAAAAAACAAATCAAAACCAACACTGTACACCTGACTACTCCTTGGCTATCTAACAGGTGTTTCAAACTTACTAAGTCAAAAACAAAAATCTTGATTCCCTTCTCTCCAAACCCCATCCTCCCTCAGTCTTCCCAATCTCAGCAAATCACACTTCATTCACCCAGATGCACAAGCCAGAAAATTAGGAACCAGCCTTTGCTTACTATCATTAACCACATATTAATTATTGACTCAATTACACTAATTACATTAGTGTTGCACACTATCTAAGACGTTAAATTATCATTTCTTACCTGGACTACTGCAAAAGCCTTACAACTGGTCTCCTTGTTTCCATCTCTACTCACCCACATCTCTGTTCAATATGGTATCCAGACAAATCTTTTAAACTGCACATGAGATTATGTTATTCCTCTATTTCAAACTTTAGCCACTCCTCTTATTCCTGCGACTCCATACGTGGCTAGCACATGTACTAATTTAAAATCTGATTACTAAAAATAACTTACTTTCACTGAGGTACAATATGATTATGGTTATTAATAATAATGACCAAGAACTATATGTATGTGCTAATTATCCTACAATCAAAATGAATATTATTTATTTACCTCTTTGGCATAACACTGTATCACCCCAGCTGCTTCTATTTTCCTTTTGCATCTCTGTTTAACAGTTATACTATTATTATCCAAATCCTGCATGAGCTTAAAGAAAGCCAACTCATTAAACAACACTTCAGATATCTCTACAAGAAGATCTTCTCCACAGTCTTTCAGTTTTCTGCCAGCAAATTTTGCCAGTGAATCCTATTCAAAGAAGACCGAGTAAGTTTAAGACAGTAAAATTCAGTTGTGGGTATAGCAATACAGATGATTAACAATATCTATGTAGAGAAAAACAATTTTATTACTTTTAAGTATTGAAAAACTTAAAACTAATGGCTAAGATTACTAAGGAAAAATAGGTAATAGCACTAAAGAATG
>CAUYRT010102395.1:0-13847 GCA_963574885.1 Lepilemur ruficaudatus
TTGCTGAGCCCCTTACGTACATGTATTATCTCGTTTGATTATCACACCAATGTATCGCAAAGATACTGTTAGATTGTCTTTTACAGATGAGCCATGCACGTAGGTGAGACACAGGGGAAATAACTGGCATCAGCCAGGCGCGGTGGCTAACGCCTGTAATCCGAGCACTCTGGGAGGCCGAGGCGGGCAGATCGTTTGAGCTCAGGAGTTCGAGACCAGCCTGAGCAAGAGCGAGACCCCATCTCTACTAAAAATAGAAAGAAATTAATTGGCCAACTAAAAATATACAGAAAAAATTAGCCGGGCATGGTGGCGCATGCCTGTAGTCCCAGCAACTCGGGAGGCTGAGGCAAAAGGATCGCTTGAGCCCAGGAGTTTGAGGTTGCTGTGAGCTAGGCTGATGCAATGGCACTTTAACCAGGCAACAAAGTGAGACTCTGTCTCAAAAAAAAAAAAAAAATTTATAAGTGTAAATCATAGTGACAACTGTAGAAAAGTCTCCATTTTTGAAGCTTACACTGAGTTAAAATCGCCTCTTTATCTGCCAACTGGACACATTTTGGATAGAAGGGCTAATATAAACCCATTTTTCCATCTTGGTGCTCAATCCTAACTCCCTGATACATTTTTCGGCATTGTTAGAAAAGCTTCTGTTCCTATGAGCTTTGCATATTGGTAGAATGGCTCATCAACAGTGACAAAATCTTGTAGATCAGGTAGAAGGAGGCTGTGAAAAGTTGATCATACAAATTGGGTCATTCTTGAAACACAGTCAAGAAGCCAGGGGAGAAAAGCAAGCAGGACACAGAACGTTGCTGGAAGAATGTAATTCTCTGTGAGCCCAGCTGCTGAAACTGCCTGCTGTAACCTGAAACTAGTTTTATCCAATGGCTTCTGAAACAATCTAAGACGAGTTTTACCCATCGCTGTCACTCACCAGTAAGAGCTTGCCAGCTCCCCAAAACCTTACCACTGCCAGTGAACCTTCTGAGAAAACAATATGCTCTAGTTCTCCTTTTTATAGATCCTTCAACCTCCTCTTTGTTCTTCAGCTATACTGAAGACCACCAGTCTGCATTTATGCCCCAATTGCAATTCTTTCTTCCCAAATAAAACATTACATATAGAGATTCACCTCTACATTTTTTTCTTCTTTTTTTTTTTTACTTTTTCTTTAGCCTAGTGTATATCAGAGACACACCTCTACATTTTTATTTTGACTTCAACAAAGCTAAGAGCAGTAGTCTCCAATATTCATTCTGTAGAGACTATGACTTATGGAATTAGCTGTCTAAATGCATTTCTACAATCTGCCACATTTACAATAGAAATAAGTAATTTAAAAACCATTATCCTCTTCATGAGACATATGTCACTAATCTATGGCTACAAAATTTGAAAGAATTTCAAATTTCCACTTTCCTGTAAGTGGGAAAATTTTAATGGAAAGGTGTGGAATTATTTTTGCTATTTGTTTTCTTTGATTTTTCCCAGTTTATCTCCACAGATATTTGAATAAAACTGGAAATTTTACTATTAATATTACAAAGTTGCTCAAAATAGCAAAGTTTCAAAAGTGCTTCAAATAAAACCATCTAATTAATATTTCCACTTATTTAAACAATATTTACTGAGGTCTTTCAAAGGAGTCAATGACACAAAGCCATCTTTGCATGTCTATGTAAAATTGTCTAGGCCTTTAGAAAGAACAGACTAAAATACTTTCATCAAAATGTCAATGGTACATATTTCAGAAATATCTGAAGAACATAATATTCTCTCTAAGCCTGAGATTTTTAAGCTTTATCACACATAAGATTTACCTGGAAAAATATGCTAAATGCAGATTCCCAGGCCTAGAAACTGTGTAAGTGTCTCTTGGTGTCAGCTACCCTTAATATGTTTTAGTGATAAAGTGAGCCCCAAGAATCAGAACTCCCTAGGTGTGTCTGCTGCAAGTGGTTTAATAATGAATCTCTGAGAAATGATTTCAAGATGTTCCAAGTGTCTTCATAAGGCCTCAGAACATCTCTTGGGATAGAGGGATGTCTAGCACAAGCCTCTGTATTTTCTCAATATTTCCAAACAAGTAAAGCTAGGTTAAAACAAACATCAAGATTAACTTGCAAAAAATAAAAAATCAGACATCAAGGAAATATGAAAAGCAGTTCTACCATTTTATCTCAAGATAGAAGGACTTAAAAGTAATTCATAGGCCAGGCATAGTGGCTCCTGCCTGTAATCCTAGCACTTTGGGAGGCTGAGGCAGGAGGATTGCTTGAGGCCAGGAGTTTGAGACCAGCCGGAACAAGAGCAAGACCCTGTCTCTACAAAAAAATAGAAAAATTAGCTGGATATGGTGGTTCATACCTGTAGTCCCAGCTATTCAGGAGGATTGCTTAAGCCTAAGAATCTGAGATTGCAGTGAGCTATGATGATGCTACTGTATACTCTAACCCAGGTGACTGAGCTGGACCCTGTCTCAAAAAAAAAAAAAAAAAAACCACGTAATTCACATATATGAGCACCTCTAGATTTTTTTTTTTTATAAAATTTCATGGAAAAAAATACATCCTTCTCCCCCACTTCCCCTATCTGGCTCTGGACGCACACTATAATGCGGAGAACTGAGGGAACACTGTAGTGCGTGCCCTGGATTTTCAAAGCTACAAGACTGACAACTTCCAACTGTCAACCCTCTCCAGAAACTGTTTTAGCTGGAGACAGCTCCTCGCCTCAGATCACACCTCCTGGGGCAGCCCAATCCACTCCCTTTCTTGTCTTTCCCTTCCCCTCCCTAAGTGTTGATCCCAAGGATATCCCCTAATAAATTTCCTACATGCCAATATCCACCTCAGAGTCTGCTGAAGCATGGGTGGGGAACCCATTTTCTAATAGCCGGGAAAGACTCTGAGGCCTGTGGTCCTTTCTTCCCAAAATAGGATACTCTTCCTACATTCTGTAGTCAATGATTACCTTCCACTGCATCAGAATTTTCCTTCCTGCAGTTGCAAATGGATTAGTCTCAGTGGCAAATGTTCAAGCCACCATGAAGAAAGGAGGTGACAGAATACTATGTAAACATTTAGTTCTGATTTGCATCCAGTACAAGAAGCTTCATTCCTGGGGAATGAAGTGATAGGGACACCCATTCTACTTCCTTCCCAATGCACACATCAGGCTGTGCAAGACTTCCCTGAGGCGTATGGGTAGGGGTAAGATGATTGCAAATATTAAGATCTCGCTTAGAATGGTACATTTCTTAGCACATTGGGAAACCAAACAACCTTAGAGGCAAGCGTTCTGCTCTAATAGCTAAGATGAAAGCCCTTATGCTAGCTATTGATATTATTATCTTATTACTTTGCATTTATATTACTACAGCGAGCAAGGGGGCTTTAAAAAGTCTAAGGAAGTAAAAATAATCCTAGTTACCGCCAAAGACACCCAGATATCCATTAAAAATTCAGTTGTCAGATAAACTAAGTTGCATTAGAGTTGTCCTATTTCAGAATAAGCAGGGTAGGAGGAACTTTATAAATCCCCTTTATGGAAACCTGTCTTATCGGCTTTCAATGACATTGGATTTGTTCATTATCTGGAAATCAGAGGTGATTTCTGTGAACCCCTTGTTGTAGTCACATTTCAATTAAAAACCTGAAGGAGCCCTCTTATCAGGCCCCAGCATTCGTCTAAGTCATCATTGAATATACTTTCCTCAGAAACAGGATTTGTATTTTTTTTTCCTTGACTACAGAAGTTATTGCAGATTAAATTTGGCTTTGCTCACCAACTTCTCAGAATGAAAGATGAGGTGTTTGGCTAGCAGGATATATTGCCTTCCTCCACCAAAGTAAACTCAACAGCTTATGATTATATTTAACACAAATTCTAGAAAAATTAAGGTTCTCACTTAATAGTGATTTGTTGAAATAAATTAATTTTCTAAAATTAGGGCATTTAAATTTTGCCCCTTAGAAAAGATCATCAGCCCAAGTAGTAGAAACAGTCATTTAAGACAGCACAGCTATTTGTCCTGTCACTTGGGAAAGATACCTAATATTTGTAATGTCAGTTGCCAAATAATAATCAAAACATTTTCTATATTTTCAAAGAAAGCTATTGTTAATGGCAAATTCTAGGGTTTTATAAACTTCACAACTTCTAAAATCTTGTTTAAGCTTCTAAATATTCAACACTAAAGAAGATATCATATATATCTATATTCATATGTATGTATGTGTACATATCCACATGTGAATAGAGCCCTTTTTCTTTTAAAGATTACCCATCTGGATCTAGTGTATTTTAATCAGGGGTATGTATGCCCAGAATCATATTTCCTTGCAAGATTTTGATTAATCTTAGAATTCATAAAATTTGTAAATCATCAAAGCATGGAAAAATGTTGGTGATCGTATTTTCCAACTTTAACATACAAGAAAATGGAGACCTACCAAGATAAATATATTCAAATGAGAGCAGAATCTTTAAATCCTGTGTTCAAATCCTTCATCTACCACTTATCTTGACCAAGCAAGTTATTTAAAATCTCTTGGCCTCCATTTCCTCATCTATAAAATAGGACGAAGTTAACTTGAAAGCCACTTTAAGATGAATGTATACATTAATCATCGAACCTGGCCTAGGCCCTCAATTAATTATGGTAACAGTTATTATTATATGTGCCTAGGAGCTTAGGAAGTACTGTCAAGTAGCCATAAAATTAAGTATAACATTAGGCTAAAAATAATTTAGATATTTTTAAAGGATTCAGAGCAAGAAAATGCTAGAGAAACTGTGAAATAGGGTAGTGACCCTAGACTAGGGTAGTAATTTGGGGGATAAAGAAATGTCTCTTTCAGCTGATATCAAAAGCTTAAGCGATAAGCCATATATTATCTGATAACAAGAAACAGAATAAACTGACTTCCACCACTTTCTGTCTGCAAATATTCCGCAGCCTGCTGGGTCCCTCATATGAGCTCATTTTTCCTCCAGTGCAATGCATCATGTTTACCATTAACCATTATGATACCAGGATTAAAAATGTTAGAGAAGAGGTTGCATGACATATAATGTGATATACTTAGGCCCTGAACCTAATCACTTTTCAAGCTATTGATCCTCATTTTCATCAAGTACTTTATTACTGATCCTAATGGAAATTTTACAGAGCCATTAAAATCCTGGTAGAACTGAATATATTTTAAACTTATTCGCAAAAGTGCTAATAAATGAATCAATATGTTGCAAAAGTAAGGAAAGAAGAATATAACACCCTAGAATCCATTATTTTTTTAACAAGGACTTTTGAAATCTATAAATTTTGTTTCTTAAACAGACAATATGCTTTTTAAATGGTCAATTAAACATTTAGAACATATTATGTGCCCAGTATTCTGCACTGAGCCACACACTATAATGCTCTGTTCCTGCAACTGAGCATTTTCTCTTTCCTGAGTCTCACGGACATAGAGAATAGAAGAATAGATACCAGAGACTGGGAATGATGGATTGGGCTGGGGGTCGGTGGGGAGGGACAGGAAGGAAGAGAGGTGGGTTATGGGTACAAACATACAGTTGGATAGAAAAAATAAGTTCTACTGTTTGATAGCAGACTAGGGCAACTATACTTAGCAATAATATTATGTATATTTCAGAGTAACAAAGGAGAACTTGAAATGATAACAACACATAAAAATGATAAACACGGAAGGTGACAGATACCCCAAATATCCTGACTTGATCGTTATACCATCTATGCATGTAACACTCACATGTATCCCATAAATATGTAAAATATTGTGTATCAATAAAAGAGAAAAAATAACTGATTTAAATATTCTGAATAAGAGGCAATGTTGTGTTCTCCAAAATTGTGTTTTTTGCCATCACCAGACTATTTCAATCTTTCTCCCTCCTCCTCCTCCTCCTCCTCCTCCATGTTCAACTAGGATAGATTGTGTGTCTACTCTGTCAAACTGAGGTCCTGGGAAAGTTCATCAAGCAGCCATTGATCCAATGTGTATTTCTTAAAACCCTTACCTCATGTTCAGCACTATGATGACTACTGTTGGGGATTACAGAAGATATACAGAACATTGCCTACATCCTTGGGGAGCCCATATTATGGTCAAGACATAAAATGGCAATTATAATAATAATGGTAGCCATCATTTATTGGTGTATATTGTACCAGCTGCTTTACCTACATTTCTTTCCTATGCATACTTAGGTAAATAAGTATTAGAAGATTACATAAAAGCACTTAATAAAATGGCTCTGCATATTGATGCTATAGATGTTTAGATGGAAAAATCAATATCTATTTCCAAAAGTAATTACAGCATAAGGGTGCTAGGATGGTGAGGGATGCACTCCTTTATTTTCCCAAATAATCTATGTTTTAATATTTATTTTTAAAAGTAAAAATGCATGAATCTGATTCATTATATGAGTAAATAAATTTCTGAGTCTACTTTCTCATTTGAAAGACGATGTCTCTTAGCCACCAGATATGTTGTAAAGACAAATTTAAATGATAAACTGTATGCAAAAAGCAGAAGAACTGAATTTTTAATCAATATTAATTCCCCTCTTCTTTCCTTCTAAGAAAGACTACAATTCATTATTTTGCCTAGAATGACAGTACTAAACTTAAATAATCCAATCTCATTGATTCCTATTGGAAAAAATTAGCATAGATAAAAGAAAAAATCAAAGATTGCCCTATTCATCACAATAGCTCAAAACCATGATGCACATCAGAGGGAAATACTCCATGACACAATGATCTTTTTAAGTTCATAAATGATAGTTCAGTTTTTTAAATCTCCTCTCATATCAGAAGGTGATCCCTCCCACCAAAACAATGCCACTAGATCATCAATGCCAACATAAAAAAAATGTACAATGAAAAATCAATGTGATCATCTCAGTATAAGCAGAAAATGTATTTGACAAAATTCAATAGCAATTAGTGGTAAAAATCTCTCTTCAAACTAGGAATTAAAGGACACTACCTCAATTCCATAATGACTGACTTTGAAAAACAATAGTTAATAACATAATTAATGGTGAAAGACGGAATATGCTTCCCCTAAGAGTAGGAAGATGATGATGATGTCTGCTCTTACCACTTCTATTTAACATTATATTAGAGGTTCTAGTCAATGCAATAAGGCAAGAAAAAATAAAGACATATAGATTGGAAAGAAAGAAATAAAACTGTCTTTATTCATAGACAATGTGTTGTCTACATAGGAAATCCCAACAAGTCTATAAAAAACTCTAAATATGTTATGTGAGTTTAGCAAGGTTACAAGATACTAGATCAATACATGAAAATCAATTGTATTTCTATAATCAATATTAGCAAAAGTTGTTTAAAATGGAAAATTTTAAAATACTATCAATAATACATTCAACATCAAAAAAACAAGAAATACTTGGAAATAAATTTAACAAAATATGTTCAAGATTTGTACCTGAAAAGCAAAGAATTCTGCAAGAAAATTTAAAATATCTAAGTAAATGAAAAGATAAGTTATGGTCATGAAAGATTAAGTGCACTTAAAGTGTCACTTCTCTACAAATTGATCTGCAGATTCAACATCCTAATCAAAGTCCCAGGAGCCTGTTTTTGTAAATATTGATGTTGATTCTAAAATGTATATGAAAATGTAAAAAACTTATACTAGCCAAATCAATTTTGAAAAAAATAAAGAACAAAGTTGGAAGACTTACAGTATCTGAATTGTGAAAAAGCTACATTAATCAAGACAATTTGGCATCAAGTAAAATCTGACATATAGATCAATAGAACAGAGTTCAGAAATAGACCTACATACATATGAGCAATTCATTTTGACCAAGATACCAAGGTAATTCAGTGGCAAGAGTTACTGGAACAAGAATATATGCCCCAAAATATAAAAAGGAAGAGCTTTAATTCTTACCTCACACACATTGATCTGTTTCCAAAACACACCAATTTTTACTTTAAGAACCAACTCCAATCACTTAAATCTTACTCTCACACAGTTTAAACAGAAAGACCTTGCTTTTTCTTTTCTTAAAATTTTTTAACTAGGCCTTCCTTACATGACATTTAACATGTTTTTCACATATGTTCTCCTCTGTTGCTTTAAAAGAATGCAAATAAAATAAAGTCTACACAATATGCTTATATTGTCACAAATCATCATAATACAGAAGGATATGTCTTTTTAGGCTTAGTTTTTCCCCCATGGAGGGAGCAGCTGAAGCAGAGCCACAGATGTCATCTCTTAAATTAATTTACAGACTTGCTCATGTGGTCATCAGGAAAGAGGAGTTAAATTTGCTCCACCTTTCTCTGATGTTCAGCAGTGAACCTCAGAGTGGTGCTTTTGCCTACAATCAGAATACAGCTATGGTGTTTTAAAAATATACTTCTGAGCCTCATCCAGTCTTACTGAATCAGAATCTCTGGAACTAACTTCAAGAATTTGCAAAATAAATTTTTCTGAGAGATTCTTTTACTCAATAAAATTTGAAAACCACTAGAAGGGTCAATATATTAAACCATGATAACAAGCAAAAGTCTCACTTTGTATATTTTTATAGCAAAAAATCATATTACCATAAAAGAGATAGTAGAGAGTGGATACTCTATTGGTATGATTACAGTAAAGGATTCATTCATATCAGAGACTGGCAACATTCAGACAGAGAAGATTCTTGTGTACCAATCTCCCAAGATTAGACTTTTCTTGAAAGCCAGAGATTCTCAGGCATAAGTATGCATCAGAATCCCCTGGAGGACTTGTTAAAACACAAGTAGCTGGATCCCATTCCCAGAAATTCTGATTTAATAAGTCTAAACATTGGACTAGATAATCTGCATGTTTTTTAAAAAAATTATTTATTTTTTAATTGATAAATTACAATTTTTATATATTTATAGTGTATATATGTATGCATTGTGGAATGATTAAATTAAGCTAATTCATACATCCATCTCCTCACATTTTTATCATTTTTGTGAATGAAAACATTTAAAATCTACTCTCTTAACAATTTCAAGTATACTATATATTGTTATTCACTACAATCACCATGCTGTATAGATTTCCAGAAGTTATTCTCTCTGTCTAATTGAAACTTTGTCTCTTAACCAACATCTTCCCATTTCCCACCCCAGTCCCTGGTAACCACCATTCTATTCTCTGCTTCTACAAGTTTAATTTTTTAAGATTCCATATATAAGTGAGATCATGCAGTATTGGTATTTCTATGTCTGTATTATTTCACTAAGCATAATGTCCTCCAGTTTCATTCATGTTGTTACAAATGACAGTATTTCCTTCTTTTCTAAGGCTGAATACTATTCCTTTGTGTATATATATGACATTTTCTTTATTTGTTCATTGGTTGGTAGATACTTAGGTTGATTTCATATCTTGGCTATTATGAATACTATCAAAAGTGATCTACAGATTCAATGCAATTGTTACCAAAATTCCAATGACATTTTTTACAGAAATAGAAAAAAATTATAAAGTTCTAAATTTCATATGGAACCACAAAAAAGACACCAAATAGCCCAACCAATGTTGAACAGAAAGAACAAAGCTAGATGCATCACACAACCTGACTTCAAAATATACTACAAAGCTATAGCAATCAAAACAGCATGGTACTGGCTGCTGGGCATGGTGGCTCACACTTGTAATCCCAGCACTTTGGGAGGCTAAGGCGGGAGGATCACTTGAGGCCAGGAGTTCAAGACCAGCCTGAGCAACACAGCAAGACCCCATTTCTACAAAAACTTTAAAAATTATCCAAGTGTGGTGGCATGCACCTGTAATCCCAGCTACCTGGAAGACTGAGGCTGGAGGATCACTTGAGCCCAGGAGTTTGAGGCTGTAGTGAGCTATGATGAAACCACTGTATTCTAGCTTGGGCAACAGGGTGAGACCTTCTCTCTCTCTCTCCCTCTCTCTCTCTCTATATATATACATATATAAATAAAGATATATGTGTATGTATATATATGCAATACAAAAGAAAGAAACAGCATGGTACTGTCACAAAAACAGACATTCAGACCAATGGAACACAATAGAGAGCCCAGAAATAAATGTACACATTTACAGTCAGCTGATCTTCAACAAAGATGCCAAGATCACACAATGCGGAAAAGATAATCTCTTCAATAAATCGTGTTGGGAAAACAGGATATTCACAGGCAGAAAAATAAAACCGGACCTTTATCTTATATATCATATATTATATCTTATATATTAATACAAAATATATATTATGTATATATTATATCTTATATAACTTATATATTATATCTTATATATTAATACAAAAATCAACTCAAAATGGGCTAAAGACTTAAACATAAACTAAACCTGAAACTATAAAACTACTAGAAGAAAACATAGGCAAAAATCTTCTTGACATTGGGCAAGATTTCTTGGATATGACCCCAAAAGGACAGACAACAAACACAAAAATAGACAGACAAGACTGTAGCAAACTAAAAATCTTCTGCACAGCTAAGAAAACAATCAATAGAGTGAAAAGACAACCTACAGAATGGGAGAATTATATTTGCAAATCATACATCTCATAAGGGGTTAATATCCAAAATATATAAAGAGCTCAAACAACTCAATAGCAAGAAAACAAACTAATTTAAAAATGAGTAAAGGATTGGAATAGACATTTCTCAAAAGAAGACATCCAAATGGCCAACAAGTATATGAAAATGTGTTGAACATCACTAATCAGAGAAATGCAAATTGAAACCACAATGAGTTATCTTTTCACATCTATAAGTATGGCTTTTATCCAACAAAAAATAAAAAATGTTGGTGAAGATGTGGAGAAAAAGAAACTCTTGTACACTGTTGGTAGAAATGCAAATTGGTACAGCCATTATGGAAAACATTATAGAGCTTCCTCAAAAAGTTAAAAATAGAACTACTCTATGATTCAGCAATCTCATTTCTGGGTATATACAAAGAGTTGAAATCAATATATCAAAGAGGTAGCTGCACTCCCATGTTCATTGTAGCACTGTTCGTGATAATTTGCATGTTTAACAAGTTCCCAGGTGATGCTAGGGCTGCTGGTCTGAATATCACACTTTGAGAACACTGAGAAGTTTAAGGATGTTAAGTATGAGTGTCATATAATCAAACTTGCATTTTACAAAACCACATTACAATCATTTAGGCCTAGAGAGTCCACAGCACTTAAACAGAAGCTCTTGGGTAAATGCAGATAGTTCTAATGGCTGAAAAACAAATCCACTTGGAAATCAGGTATTTTTCCATTTCTTAGTTTAAACAAAATTGAAGGAGGATCTAATCAAGTTATCAGCTGATATATTATTAAAAATAATTCATGATGACATATAATTATGTGATTTGGATTCATAATTTGGAAGGAGTTCAAAACTTCAATGTCATTACTATTAATATAATAAAACTTTTTCCCTTACTATATACTTATTTATTGAAATGTGGTTTTGGTGTGTATATCTAGAAAATGAAAATATAAATATAAATGATGCTCAGCCTTATTTTATTATAGCAATGAGGAATATTTATCTATAGATTCATAAACTAACTGGACAAAAAAATTCTCATTCATTTTATTACAAGATAAATTTCCTTAAAAATGTTTTACCATTTATGTTTCAAAATCACTCATCAAAATTTTTAATTATTCATTCTATTTTGATTATTTATACATAAATAAACATTATTACGGTAACTCAATCCAGAAGAAAGTTTTTTTCTTTAATCCTTTAGACAGAATATCATGGTAAGAGCAAATTATAAAATATAATTTAATTTTAATTTATATAAATATTTTGTTGCAGAGATATATGGTAGAGTGATCAATAAAAGCATAAAATATATTACATTGGGATAAAATTCTCTGAAGGCAATAAAATGGAAATGCAAGTCCAGGAAAAAAAAATGAAGTGATATAAAATTTCTGTAAAAGAAAACTACTTATATGTTTTGTAAATAGAAGGAGGAGGGTAACAAATTTCCAAGGCATTTAGATTTCAATGGAAACATTTACGAGAGCAATTTAACATTCACAGTACACCAGAAATGATAATTCTTTTTAACTATTTAAACTTATATGAAAAAATAGACTTACCAACTTAAAAATGTTGGGGGGCCAGTTATGCAAGTTTTCAAAATTCTTTTGGTGAGTATGTGAGGAAAAAAAAGTTTGAAAGTATCACAATACTGAACGTTTTTCCCTTACTCAGAGAGAGGTGAGCTCCTTTGCTTGTTAAATAAGACTGCCTTGAATGGTGTTTGGCTAATGGGTTTAAGCACAAAGGGAGGGACATAGACTTCAGCTTTAAACTACCAATCCTACTACCCTGAGAACGTGCCCAAAAAAGATCATAAAAAGAGATCACCAGGACCCAGGATCAGGAAGTCCCTTGTGTAGGGTCAGCTGTAGACTGAGAGCACCGAAACTTTCCACTCAGACTGAGGCTGAAAGCAAGCTGGAAATGTTTAAGTATCATTTAGAAATTGTCCTAATAAATAAATAGATTTCATTCTTTGTGAGATTTAAAGAATGGAGCAATTTGACACAGAGAAAGAAGTTCCCTCAAATTTGGGCAATATATATACTAAAAGGCATTTATTTGAAGGTCAATGAGGCCATTTTGAAGTCTACTGAACAAAAGAGCCTCTAAATGACCTGAAGAACAAATTTAACTCTTTCAAATGAATGTCATAATTTTGGAATTCTAGAGAATCTTGAATGTCTTACAGACATGAAACCTGTGGCTCACAAAGGTTTAATGTCTAACCCAAGGTCACACAGTTTTTTAGTGACAGATGTAAGAAGAGACTCCATTTCCTATCTTCTCTGTCTTTTGCTCCTTTTACTATATGACCAGAAAGGTTAAGCCAAAATAGTCTCTGTTGCTAAGTTTCCACATCACCTAAGACTTTATATACTAGCAAATATTAAGACCATCATCAAAAGCAGCTAGCATAGCTCACAAGGCCTGAGAAGACAGAGGGAAGTTTCCTGAGTGCATGATGTATTCCCTAATATTATATAAGGAAGAAAATAACTTTAAAATATTACTAAAAAATTCTCTTTCTAATGAATACTGTACTAATGTTGATATAAAAGTCTGGTCTGCTAAAATATCCTTCTTCCTTTTTCTTGATACATGGGAAGCATATGTGTTCCTTTCCTAATCTCACTTCTGTTCAAAGCAGAGAAAAATTCCCCTGTAGTTTTATTACTGCAAACATCACTCCACCACAAGCAAGGCAAAAAAAAAAAAAAAAAAACAAATACAGGATTCACTTGTAATTAAATCTGTAGATAACAGTTCGGGAAAAATAAATCCAAACCTGCATCTGAAGATTGAACTGACAGGATGGAAAAAAAATATTCCAGCAAGCTACTGATATATCATTTTCTTAAAAACAATTATGATACAGCATATTGGTTCAGGCTGTAAATAGAGAACTGAGTATATATAGATAACTGACTTTTCCAAGATCTGGTGTTTATAAAAGGGGGAGTGGGGTCTGAAAATACATGTTCTACAAGATCTGCATTCCGACACAAATTAGATTTCATCCAGACGAAAGAAAAGAGAAGCAGACTGACAGAGTAAGTTAGAGAGGAATTGATTGGCAGACCTGAGTTTTGACAGGAGATTAAAATAAGAGAAGAAACAGGAAAGCAAGAAGGCATTGTGAAGGAAGGATGACAACGCATTGGCCAGCTTGACAACTCAAGGTTGTTTGGGTCTTTATGTAAAAAAAAAAAAAAAAAAAAAAAAA